>PVHP010020512.1:9888-31520 GCA_004024765.1 Zapus hudsonius | reverse complement strand
TACATTTGTGGTATTGCTTTTGGAAGCATGAGGAATGCATGCATGGAGTGGGTCATGAAGTGCACATGGTTCCAGGAGCTGCTGCTGAGATGTGATATTTGGAACAGGGAGTGAAGTCCTTGATTGGCCAGTGAAGCCATTGGAAGGTGGACCATGGTTTTCAATGGAGACCCGAAGACATTTTGGACATACCAGGACTATGCAAGGTCTACAATGGAGCACTGTTGGCTAGGGATGGAGGTTTTCCCAGCTGCTCAGCCAAGCTGGAGGGACAGAATTGGAAAATCCAGAGACTGTCAGTCACTGGTTGTGCTATAGGACTTAAATTGCAGATGTGGATGTTTGCTGATATTTGTTGAGTTTGCATTGACCAGGACTTTCCTTGTTGTGCCTCATAGCAGTTGGAAATGTTTGCTCTGTGCCATTATATGTTAAAAGCATGTAACTTGTTTTGCTTTACAAAACTTGCAGTTCAGAGACCTTGCTTTATGTTGGTGGGAGATTATGTGTCTGAAGCTGTATGTGGGAGAGTTATATAATTTTTGGCAGAATTATGATCTTGTTACTGTCTTCATTTAGGAATTAAGCATGATGTAAGGAGATATGGTTTGATGTCAAGTTGACAAGGGGTGGGCTTGTGATGGTTAGGTTTTCTTGTCAACTTGCTCTTTTTAATTATCTTGGGTGGGTCTCTGAGGATGTTTACAGGAAGGCAGCCTCTCAGTAGGTGGCAGGATATAAGGAAGCTCAGGAGAGCTAGAAGTAAACATCCCTTCCTTTATGGGCAGTGCAGGAAGGAAATTCCAGAGACTCAGGAAGCCATTAAATCTGGGAAAGGGTTGTAAGACCCCAGCCTAATGCTATACAAAGGGGAAGAAATTCTCTCCTTGCCCCTCCTGCCTGTTGTTGGTGATGGGTTTTTCTCTCTGCTTGGAGCTGTGAAAGAGGGCAAGCCTCTTTTGGAGTTATGAATCTTCCCCGCAAACTGCAGTTTCAATAAATACTTTCCTCCCCAAAATTGTGTCTGGTTTGAAGATTCATCCCAGCAGCGTGTGGCTGACTACAACAATGGGTATATCAGAAAGGGAAGAAATTCAGGCCAAAGGCATCGAAAACATATTTAACAAAATTATTGAAGAAAACTTTCCCATTGCTCAAAAGAGAGACCCATCCAGATACAAGAAGCTCACAGAACACCAAAAAGAATGGAACAAACAAGTAACTCTGCAATGCACATCATAGTTAAAACTCTCAACAGTGAAAATACAGAGATAGTGCTAAAAGCAGCCAAAAAGAAACAAATTATAACATGCAAAGGCAATCCCATTCGAATCACCTCAGATTAGTTCAATGGAAACCACGAAAGCCTGAAGAGCTTGGTATAGAGCACTTCAAGTTCTAAGAAACTATGGCTTCCAACCCAAGCTAATGTACACAACAAAAGTATCCCTCACAATATATTTTGCAAAGAAAAACCTTCCATGGCAAAAGCCAGTTCTAAGATTATATGAACACAAAGTCAAGCCTACAGAGAATACAACAGGGAATACTCCACTCAGAAAAGTTGAACAACCAACCTCAAGAACCTACAAGAAGAAGAACACATTAACCAGAGCAAGCACAAAACTGTTCAAAGCCCAAGAAAACACCAAAACCCACAAAGCTGCCAAAATGGCAGGGATTTAATCAAACTTCACAGTTATAACATTATTAATGTGGTTAACTCACCCATCAAGAGACACAAGTTAATAAGGTGGATTAGAAAAATGCATCTTTCCATTTTCTGTCTTCAAGAAACCCACCTTACCAACTAAGGATGCATACCTTCTTAGGGTGAAAGGATGGAAAATGATTTTCCACAAAAACGGAAATAAGAAAAGAGCAGGTGTGGCTATATTAATATCTGTCAAAATAGATTTCAAACCAAAAGTAATAAAAAAAAAGGACAGAGAAGGCCACTATAACTCATCAGGGGAATTATTCAACATGAGGACATCACAGCCATAAATATATGCACAACAAACAAATGGTGAACCACAATGTATAAAGCAAAACCTACTTGACAATAAAACCATAAATAAATCCTAACACCATCATAGTTTGTGATTTCAATATTCCACTATCATCAATATACAGATCATCCAAGCAGTAAATGAACAGGGAAATAATAGTTATTAAGAACACCATAGATCAATTGGATGTAATAGATATCTACAGAATATTCCACCAAAATTCTACAGAATATACATTCTTTTCAGCAGTCAATGAAACTTTTTCTAAAATAGATCATATATTATGTCATAAATCATCTCCACATAAATACAGCAAACTTGACAAAACCTCTTGCATCATAGTAGACTATAGTGCATTAAATTTATAAATTAACAAGAAAAACAGCAAAAATTACACCAGCTCCTAGAGACTGAACTTAATAATGATACTTAATAATGGTTAATAATGGTTAATAATGGTTGGGTCAAGTAAGAAATCAAAAAGGAAATTGCCTAATTTCTAGAACAAAATGATAATGAAAATACAACATACCAAATCTATGGGACACAACGAAGGCAGTCCTAAGAGGAAAATTCATAGCATTAAATGCCTTTGTTACAAAAACTAAGAGATCTCAAATTAACATTAATTACCAACCACCTAAAGGAAGTGGAAAAACAAGAACAAACCTAAACTGAGGATTCCAGGTAAAAAGAAATAACATCAGAGCTGAAATTAATGAATTGTAAACTAAGAGAACAAGTAGGAAAATTGATCAAACAAAGGTCTTTGAAAAAATAAACAAGATTGATAAACAGCTGGCCAATTTGATCAGAAAAAATCTCAAGTTAAAAAAATTAGAAATGAAAAGGGATAGGTCACAATAGATACCAATGATTTTAGAAAAAAAAAATCATTGGGACATGTTTCCAAAACTTCTTCTCCACAAAATTGGATAACCTGGAAGAAATTATTGAATTCCTAGATACATAACATCTAACATAATGAAATCCCTAGCAGAATCATGTTTTAAACAAACCTATTACATCCATTGATATCAAAAACATAATTAATATCCTTCCCAAAAGGAAAAGTCCAGGACCTGATGGATTCTCTGCCAAATTCTACCAAACCTTCACTGTAGAATGGAAACCACAACTTCTCAAGCTTTTTCACATAAAAGGAGAACAGGGAAAACTCCACAGCTCCTTCTATGAAGCTAGCATCACCCTAATAACAAAAGCAGACAAAGATACAACAAGAAAGGAAAACTATAGACCTATATCCCTCATGAACATAGATAAAAAATTTCTGAACAAAATCTTCACAATCCAACTTCAACAATACATCAAAAACAATGTTCACCTTGATCAAGTATCTCAGGGATGGTTCAACATATAAAATCAATCAATATAGTCCACCACATAAGTAAACTTAAACACAAGAACCATATGATCATTTCAATTGATGCAGAAAAGGCCTTAGACAAAATACAACATCATTTCATGATCAAAATGCAAGTTAGACTGGGCATAGAGGGCTTGTATTGCAACTTAATAGAGGTTATATACAAAACACCTAAAGCACAACTCATACCCTAAGAGGGAGGACTCAAGGAGCATCATTTTTTTGCAGATAGAAAAAATAATCTCAAAATTCATATATAATTCTGGAAAGCTTTGGATATTAAAAAATATTCTCTGCAAAAGAAACAAAATGGGAGATATCACCTTATATAATCTAAAGGTATACTACAAAGCCATAATAATAAAACAGCATGGTACTGGCATTATGAACATACATACAGACCAATGGAAGAAAATTACAGACTCACACCATAGTTCAAGTAAGAACAGCTACTTCATACTTGACAAAGATGCCAACAATGTACAGTGAATAAAATATAGTATCTTCAACAAATGGTGCTGGAAAATTTTGATAACCACATGTGAAAAAGTGAAAATATTTTGATTGGATTTTTTGATGTCTTATCATTTAGCTTTTTGAGTTTTTGTAAATCCTGGATATTAATTCTCTGTCAGATGTACAGCTGGCAAAGATTTTCTCCCATTGGGTAGATTGCCTCTTTGCTCTGCTCAAAGTGTCTTTCACTGGATAAAAGCTTTTTAATTTCAGGAGGTCCCAATTGTTGATTAGTGGTTTAACTTCCTGAGCAACTGTGGTTATGTTCAGAAAGTCCTTGACTATGCCAATATGTTGAAGTACTCCCCCAACTTTATCCTTATCAGTTTCAAAGTTTCAGGTCTGATATTAAGGTCTTTGATTCATTTGGACTTGATTCTTGTGCATAGAGAGAGATAAGGATCTATTTTTATCCTTCACCTATAGATGTCCACTTTTCCCAGCACCATTTATTAAAGAGGTTGTTTTGTCTCCAATGAATATTTTTGGCTTTTTGTCAAAATCAGATGGTTGTAACTGTCTGGGTTTACATCAGGATCCTTTATTCTGTTTCATTGATCTATGTTTCTGTTTTTCTGGTAGTACCATGCTGGGTTTTTTTTTTCACTATGGCTATGTAATATATCTGAAAATCAGGTGTGGTGATACCACCAGCTTTATTTTTGTAGCCTAGAATTGTTTTTGGATATTCGATGTTATTTGTGCTTCCAGATGAATTTTCAGGTTTTTATGTTTTTATATTTTTGGGAACAATGTCATTGGAATTTTGATGTGGATTGCATTAAATTTGTAGGTGGCTATTGTTAAGATTAACATTTTTACAATATTGATTCTTCTAATCCAAGAACATGGTATATCTTTCCATTTCCTTGTGTGTCTTCTGCAATTTCTCTCTTGAGTGTTTTTAAGTTTTCATTGTAGAGATCCTTCACTTCTTTGGTTACATTTATTCCATGGTACCTTATATTTTTTGAAGCAATTATGAATGAAAGTATTTCCCTGATTTCATCATTAGGCTGTTTGTTTTTAGTATATATGAAGACTACTGAATTCTGTGTATTTATTTTGTATCCTAATAAATTTCTGAAAGTGTATATCAGCTCTGACAGTTTTCTGGTAGTCTTTAATTTCCCTTATGCCCAGAATCATGTCATCTACAAATAATGATAATTTTATCTCTTCTTTTCCAATTTGTAACCCTTGAATTTGTATCTCTTGCCTTATTGCTATAGCTAAGACTTCCAGTACTATATTACATAAAAGTAGGGACAGTGATCACTCTTTTCTTATTCCTGATTTTAGTGGAAATCTTTCAAGTTTTTTGGCATTTAGTATAATGTTGGCTATAGGTTTGTCATTAATGGCCGTTAAATGTTGAGAAATGTTCCTTTTATTCCCACCTACTTTCTTTAAGACTTTTACCATGAAGGGATGCTGTATTTTGTCAGATGCTTTTTCAGCATTTATTGAGATGATCATGTATAGTGTACTACATTTATCAATTTTCATATGTTGAACCATCCTTGCATCTCTGGGTAAAAACTACCTGGTTGGGGTGAATGATCTTTTTGGTGTATTCTTATATTTTTTTTCTCAGTATTTTGTTGAGAATTTTTGCAACTATGTTCATGAGTGAAATTGGCCTGTAATTTTCTTTTTTTTAACAAGCTTTGCCAGCTATACACTTGACAGAGGATTAATATCCAGGATTTATAAGGAGGTTAAAAAAACTAAATAATAAGAAATATATAATAAGAAACAATCTATTCAAAAATGGGCTATAGAACTCAATAGAGTTCTAAAAAGAAAAAAATACATATGGCTGATAAACATCTAAAAACATGTTCTACCTCCTTAGCAATCAGGAAAATGCAAATTAAAACTACTCTGAGATTCTATCTCACTCCTGTAACAATGGCTACCATCAAGAAAACAAATGACAATAAATGCTGGAAAGGATGCAGAAAAATAGTAACTACTGTTGGTGGGAATGTAAACTGGTAGAGCCATTGAGGAAAGCAGTGTGGAAGTTCCTGAGACAGATGAAAATAGATTTACCATATGACACAACTATACCATTTCTTGGCATATATCCTAATGGCTCTAGTCACTACCTTAGAGATACTTGCAGCTCTATTTACAATAGCTAGAAAATGGAACCAAACTAGATGCCCCTGAACTGATGAATGGATAATGAAGATATGATACATTTATATAATGGAGTTTTATTCAGCAGTAAAGAAAAATGAAATTATAAGATTTACTGGGAAATGGATGAATTTGGATAGAAATATATTAAGTGAGGTAATGCAGGCCCAGAATGCCAAATGCCACATGTTTTCTTTCATATGTGGATTCTAGCTACAAGTGTTTAAACATGTAAGTTGGAATAAAAGCCAGTAATAGAGACTAGAAAGCTAGACAGGGCTGTATGGGAGGGAAGAGAGGAGAGAATTAAGGGGAGATAATTGTATATATGTAAGTACAAGAACAGGTTACTAGGTGTGTATAGTAGTTTGAAGGGGTGTCTCCCAATAGATTCAAAAGTTTATTAAAGCTTATGATTTGTCTCAACCTCCTAGCTAGAGTAGGTGTCACCTTGGCCTGGCCTCCTAGGCTCCAGCCCTAAGGTGTTTCTGGGGTGGGTCTAAAATTCCAGCCATAGATATGAAAGAGCACTCTCAACTCAAGCCTGGAATTCCTGCATTTTGAGAGTGTTGAGTGTGCTTATTTAAGGTGCTGGTGATGGGTTCCTCTATCTGGTTGGATGTGTGAAAGGGAGACAGCCTCTTTTGCCATTCTGGATCTTCCACTGTGCCTGTTTTAGAGATTCATGCCAGTGGCTTATGGCTGGCTATGACAGGTTGCAAGGCCTAAGTGGTATCAGGGGAAGAAATTGAGTAAAGGAGAGCTGGGGACAGTGTTAATCAAGAGTCAAGAGGTTTAGGATAAGTCATATGGAAACCTAATTATTTGGATAATGGCACACCCAGTAGACATAGATTGTTACTAGAAAAATTTCAGTGTCAAGGATGGGATACCAAGAACTATGAGTTGTTGACTAGGGAGATTCCTGAGGCCCCCAAAACATCACAGGTCATTGCCAAAACTCTTGCACCACAATGAGATGGTAAGATCCTATTTCTGAAGACCACATATGCTTGGGCTGCAGGTCACTGAGAATATCAAGTGGGAGCTGAGCTAGAAGCCTCCTCCCAGTTAATCAGCTAACAAAAAGCTGGAAGAAGCTATGGCTTCATGCATCTCTGTGGGAGAAAGAAGTCATCAATGGTAGTGAACAGCAGTAGGCCTTACAAACCTTAAAACTGGCCAGCCAGGCCAAATTTGCCAACTGATGCAATAGTGGCACATATATTATGGGGGAAACCAACTGCTCTTTAATTGAATTGGAGGCCCACTCCAAGGAAGGGAATGCTTCCCAGGTACTTAAGACCTAGACAGAAGCCTACTGCAATAGAGGATATGAGCCCTAGGGGAGTAATGCCTACTGTTGTCTGGCTAACATATATATATATATATATATATATATATGTTTGAATCTGTGAAAAGGGGTCAACCTTTCATTATTGAATTTCCCCTGAATCTGTTACTTTAATAAGTATTTTCCTCCCAAAACTAGGAGCATGTGGCTAACTATGACAAATGCTGACCAAAATTACTTATGAGAACATATTTTAATGTGCATGCCTATATAATAATGCTACTCTCACTTTTGGCTAGAGAAGCTTCTCTTTTTCAGATGGCAGTGACCACTGGGATAACTCACAAACAGCATAGTGCTGAAAAGAAATGACAGTAGAGTGTTCAGCACTGGGACATCTCTACCACACCACCTGAGGCTCAGGTTCTATTGTGGAAGAGGTGGCAGAAAGATTGTAACAGCCAAAGGAAGTGTAGGACTGTTTACAACACAAGCTTCCAGAAACAAAATAGCCTTGATACTCATGACTTTGCATTGCCAGATAATACCTATACAAGACCTTCATAATAGGAGGAAAAGATGATGACACCAAACCCAAATAGAGACTAAGTTAGAAGGGGAGGAAATAGAAGGAGGAAGGAATTGTAATGTCTTATTGTGTATAATTATGAAAGCTGTCAATAAAAAGTAAAAAAATGAAAATGGATCTACTCCTCTTGCCTTGTACAAAAGTCAACTACAAATGGATTAAGGACCTCAATATAAGAGCTGAAACTTAAATACCTGGAAGAAGAAGTAGGGGGACCTCTCCATGATATAAGAGTGGGGAAAGACTTCCTGAACATTACTCCAGTAGTCCAAGAAATTCAATAATCACTCAAATAGTGGAATCTCATCAAGTGAAAAACTTTTGTATAGATGAACATACCATAACCAGAGCCTACAGACCTCCATTAGAATGGGAGAAAATCTCCATATACAATATGGACAAAGGCATAATATATAGAATCTACAATGAACTCCAAAAAAAAAGTAATAAAAAATCAAACAATCCACTCAAAAAATGGGGCAGTGAACTGAATAGGGAATTCACAAAGGAAGAAATACAAATGAATAATACTCACTTAAGAAAATGTTCAACATCCTTAATCTGGGAAATGCAAATTAAAACATCTTTGAGATTCTGACTTAGAGTGGCTAGGATGACAATCATTGAAAAAATATATTGACAATAGATGTCCACTAGGATGCAGGGACAAAAGGACTCTCACTCACTGCTGGTGAGAGTGCAAACTTGTATAACCATTATGGAAATCAACATGGAGACTCCTGAAAAAGATGAAAATTGAGCTACCAACTGACCCACCTATTTATCTACTGGGCAACTACTCTTAAGGATCCCCTCATCAATATGGAGATATTTGTTCATCCATGTTTATATTTGCTCAATTCACAATAGCTAAGAATTGGAATCAACCAAGATATCCATCACTTTATGAAAGAATATCAAAATTGTGGTACATTTACACAATGGAATTCTACTTATGAGTAAGAAAAAATGACATAATGAAATTTGCTTGAAAATGGATGGACCTGGAACAGATCATACTCAGTGAACTCACACAAGAACAGAGAAACAAACACCTTACATTCTCTTTCATCTGTGGTTCCTAAACAGGAACAGCAAGAGTAGCAAGCAAATGAGACATGCAACTGGAGGGAAAGGTAAAAGGATGGAAGCATTTGGAGGGAAGGAATGGGAGAGCAGGGGGAGATATACCCCAAACTAACTCTAAAATGAATTTCTAGCAGAGAACCCTTACTCCTGGGCAGCAGGCTTAAAGACACAATGCTCCAAAGGAAAATGGGGACATCATCTGGTAAGAATGACCCTGAAGAGGGGGGATGATACCCAACACTAAAACATTTTGCTCAGGCTCAGAACTCCCAGTGCCAGAAATTAGTTACTACTCACATTGAGCTGTTGACCTGAGAGATCTATGAGGTCCTCAAAACAAGACAGGCTTTTGTCAAATCCCTTGAATACCTGGTCTTGGCAAAAGATACGACCCCATTGCTGAAGACACTACATTACTGCTGCAATCTCTTCTTCACTTCTTTTCATGCTCATGAATTTTAATTCCTTAGTTGGAAAATTATATCTATTAAATTTGTCAAGTTGGGAAACTAATCAATTTCTCTACAAAAAATCATTCTATTTACTTTTAGTCTGCATCCTAAAAATTTAAAAATGAGACCTTTTAGACCACAACAGTGGACTCTAACTGGCACTTCCAGAGATGGAGGATAGAATTGAGGGATAAAGGGAATTCTTAAGTTTGTGAATTTTTTTCAATATTTCCTCTTTCCTTCTATGATAATCATCACATACCTTTAAAAGTCTGAAATATAAGGCTTTGAGATCCTCTCAATGGCTTTATAGAATGAATTTATATCCTATTTGATTACATAGTTTTAGACCTGCTTCTACTAACAGAAAGCATATCCTTTAACTGTTTTCAGATTACACATCAATATTTTGTTAACAGACACCCTAATCAATTCCTGGTTCATTATCTCCCTCTGATAATATGATAGAAATTATCCTGTTACACAAATAAATATGTGGTACTGTGTGAAAATATTTTTGCCATAACACATTACTGCTAATATGGTGGCTATAACTTCACATTTGTGCATCACTGGATGATATTTGGATAAATTAGTCCATAATTTGTGCATATTTGAAAACACACAGCTTGGAAACCCTGTGTCTTGTACAGATAATGAACACCAAAATTTTTTCCCTCTTTGGATCTCATCTCTAGTGTTAACTATATTAAGCAGTTTGTCAATTTAGCCCAATTAAAAAGTTCAACCGACTATTTTGAGTGACAAAATATCCAGTTTGGTTAAGAATCATAACTGACCATGAATTAGAGGGAATCCTTCCATGAAGGCAAGAACCAAAATCTTCAAAGGTGTGTAACTTATTCTCTGATATGATTTCTTTTTCTGGGGTCTTTCTTAGAGCATCATCTCTGAGTTCAGCTTCATGGGTCAGTTGTTCCTCCATCCCTTAGAATACTAGGTCTTCCTTTGATGAGGTTCATGATTTAAGTTTCATAATCAAAGTCTAGTCTTGGCTTGAAGAACTGAACAATAATAGACAGAAACTGTCAGCAGAAATAAAATTTGTCAAATGTGTTCAAGAAATAAAATGGAAGATAATGGTGATTTCATGTAGCACTTGTATAAAAGAAAAAGCCTTTAATATCAAACTTTGCCCAAGGCTCATTCTCCATACCAAGATGTAGAAAAAAAATAAACAACTCATAGTGGTTACTGGTATGAGCAGTCTGAGGAACATTCAAACTCATGTCATACTATCAGGATTCAGAACTGTCATAGGCAAAATAATGCCCCAAATTATGTTCACTTACCAATCCCCACAGACAGTGAATACACTCGATTACATGGCAAAGAATTGAGGTTGCAAGTGGGATTAAATTTGCTCCATAATACACTTGAATTTGAAGAAATACCGTAAGTGACTCAGATGGGCCATCCCTTATTAGGAAAGAGAGAGAGAGAAAGGGAGAGAGAGAGAGAGAGAGAGAGAGAGAGAGAGAGAGAGAGAGAGAGAGAGAGAGAGAGAGAGAGAGAGAGAGAACAAGGAAAGCAGAGCTTCATGATAAACATAGACAAAAAAATCTGCCTTTGCTGGCACTGACAATGTAGGAAGAGGATCCTGAGGCTGAGAATCCACCATAAAGCTCCATAAAGGTGAAAGGCTTTCCATTAGAACCTCCTGAAAGGAAAAATGCTCTCCTAATGCTTTGAGTTTTAGCTTAATGAGGCAATTTCTTATCTCTAACCATAAAACCTGTTGTTTAAGCTACCAAGGTTTTGGTAAGTTTTTTTTTTTATAGCGGCCCTAGGAAATTAACACAAACATGAAAATATTTTAAGTCCAAAACAATCTTCTCCACATCCTAATTCTCTACCACTATTTCCCACATCACCCATTCCTATAATAGTTTGAATGTGAGATTAACCCCCAATGCCAGGTGAGGCCAGTTTGGGGACCTGTGCCCTGACCTCCAACTCACACTTGTGCAATCAGACCCCCTGACACAAGGCAAGGCCAGGTAATTTAGCTGTGCAATGGCTCTCCACCAGCCAGTGTGCCCTATGACCCCAGCCATTGACCCCGGGTTCCAAACAAGGTCCAGCCCCAGCCTGCTACTGCTCCTGAAGGTTTGAACACACCCATGCTGCCTGACACCAGAGGAACTGAACACATTCCAAAACTTCACCAGTCCTCACCACAATCTCATAGATGTCCCAAATTCTGCTGAGGGGCCCGGGAAAACCAATCCTCATCTGAACATTGGCAGATCACAATGAAAGAAGAACTCAGAGTCAGAGTGCCCCACAAAAAGTTTGCCTAGATCCACTTTGGAAGTCTACAATGAAAAAATATATATATATAAAAGAACACAGATGCAAGCCCAGGAGGAGATGACATGTTCACAACATCTTGGCATGGATTCTATGTCCAAAATATTAATGGAAATGGGAGCAAAAATTGATAATGTAAGTGTAAATGTAAAAATCAGCTTGCATGGTTCATCACCAGGCTCAACACAATGGAGGAAAAACACATTGACTTTGGTAGAATAGTAAATGAGCTAAAGGCAAACCAGCAAACAGAGGAGCTCAAGAATCATCTGGATAAACTAAATGAAGACATAATCAAATATAAGACTGTGTACCAGGAAGCTTTAAGTAAGACAACCTTTGAAAATAAAAAGCAAATCAACAAAGAGAACCAAAATCAAATGAAGATATTGAAAACAGCTCTAGAATCCCTCACTATAAGAGTTAATAACCTGGAAGATAGAACCTCAGACATGGAAGACAAAGCAGAAAAGGAGATCGGGATAACAAAAACTTGGACAAGTTCAAAAAAGCATGTGAAAAAAATATGAGGGAATTATGGGACACCCTTAAACAACCAAAACTCAAGATGATGGGAATACTTGAGGGGGAAGAAATCCAGGCCAAAGGCATAGAGAACATATTCAACATGATTATTGAGGAAAACTTCCCCATTTTAGCAAAAGAGAATATCATCTGGATACAAGAACCACACAGAACACCAAACAGGCAGGACCAAAGAAGAAACTCCCCAAGGCACATGGTAGTTAAAACCCTAAACATTGTAATCAAGGAGAGGGTTCTAAAAGCAGCAAGAGCAAAACAATGAATCACATATAAAGGCATACCCATCAGAGTTACATAAGACTTCTCCACGGAAACCATGATAGGGCTTGGAATGGCATACTTCAAAGCCTAAATCAATATGGCTTTCAACTCAAACTAATATAGTCAGTGAAAGTATCCCTTATAATAGCTGGAGAAAGGAAAATAACTTCAAGATAAAAGACAGCTCTACAATTATATGGACACTGAATGAAATCTATGGAGAATTCTCCATGAAATATTCCCCACAGAAGAGGCAAACAACCAAACCCCAGAGCCATTCATAAGTTGGACACAAAAATCAAGCCTATAGGAGACAAAATAATGAAAGAGGCATCAAATTCCATTAACCCTACACTATGGCAGGAATTGAGTCAAGCCTCACAGCTATAACTTTGAATATTGATGGTCTTAACACCCATAAAAAGACACAGGCTAGCAGGATGGATCAGAAAAATGGATTCTTCCATCTGATGCCTTCAAGAAACCCACCTCACCTCTAAAGACAGGAACCTCCTCAGAGTGAAACGATGGAAAACGATCTTCCAAGCTAATGGAAATAAAAAACAAGCAGGGGCTGCTACACTAATATCTGACAAAATAGACTTCAAACATAAATCAATTCAAAAGGATAATCAAGGACAGAATCAAACAAGAGAATATCACCATCATAAACATGTATGCAATGAATACAGGTACACCACAGTTCTTAAAGCAGAAACTAATGGAAAATAAAAGAAAAATGAACTCCAACTTCATTATAGTTGGAGATTTTAATACACCACTATCATCTTTAGACATATCATCTAAATAGAAGATCAACAGGGAAATAAAAGAACTCAATAGCACCATACATCAACTTGACCTAAGGGACATAAACAGAATATTCCATCCCAACTCTACAGAATATACATTCTTCTCAGCAGCTCACAGAACCTTCTCCAGAACAGACCACATATTAGGACATAAATTATGCCTCAACAAATTCAAGAAGATTGAGGTAGCACCCTGCATCATATTGGACCACAATGAATTGAAGCTGGAAATAAACAATGAGAGAACAAGAGAATTCCCAAATGAAAAAAAAAATCAGAAAAAGGGAGAGATCATAATGGACATCAATGAAATTGGATGACTCATCAGGACATACTTCCAAAACCTCTATTCCTCAAAATTGGAGAATCTGGAAGAGATGGATGAATTCTTGGACACCTAACACCTACCAAAACTAATGCCAGAGCAGATAAATCTCCTATATAAATCAATTACATTGATTAAAATAAAAAATGTAATCAAAAACTTCCCCAGAAGTAAAAGTTCAGGTACCTAAGGATTATCAGCCAAATTCTAACAAAACTTCATCATAGAACTCAAACCACTTTTCCCGAAGCTTTTTCAAGTAATTAGAGAACAGGGACTACTTCCAAACTCCTTTGAAGCTTGCATCAAGATGATACCAAAACTGGACAAAGATAAATCCAGAAAGGAAAACTGTAGACCTATATCCCTGATGAACTTAGATGCAAAAATTCTGAATAAAATACTTGCATACCAAATTCAAAACATTTTAAAAGTAATACCAACCTCAACCAGGTTGGCTTCATCTCAGTGATGCAGGGTTGGTTCAACATTCAGAAATCAATCAGCATAATCCACCATATTAATAAACTTAACCACATAACCACATGGTCATCTCAATCAATGCAGAGAAAGCCTTTGACAAAAATCCAACATCACTTCATGATCAAAACACCTGAAAGACTTGGAATAGTTGGCCTAAACCTCAACATAATTAAGGCCATATACTAAACTCCTAAAGCCCAAATAATACTCAATAGGGAAAGACACATGTAGTTGCCAGTAAATTTGGGCATAAGACAAGGGTGCCAACACTCACCACTGCCCTTCAACAGAGTCATTGAAGTTCTCTCCAATGCAATAAGAAAGAAGACACAAAAGGGAAACAAATTGGAAAGGAAGAAGTAAAACTATCCCTTTTCTCAGATGACATGTTCCTATGTGTAACAGTCCTGAAGAAGAGTATCAGTAAAATCCTGAAGGTGAAAAATTCTTTCAGGAAAGTGGCAGGATACAAAATTAATACACAAAAATCAGTAGCCTTCCTGTATGCAAATGACATGCATACAGAAGGAGAAATCAGTGAAACAGTCCCATTTTCAAAAGCCACAAAAAAATAAATAAAAACCTTGTAATAACACTAACCAAGGAGATAAAAGACTTCTATAAAGAAAACATACAAACACTCAAGAAGGAAATTGAGGATGACGTGAAAAGATGGAAAGATCTCCCATGTTCCTAGGTGCGTAGATTTAATATTGAGAAAATGTCAGTACTTCCAAAAGCTATATACAGATTCGATGCAAAACCAATAAAAATACTAGCTTCATTCTTTGAAGACATAGAAAAAATAATCTCCAAATTTATTTGGAATGGCAAAAGGCCTCAGATATCCAAAGCCATCCTTAGTAAAAGAAGCACATCAGGCGGTATCACTACATCCAACCTAAAGATTTACTATCAAGCCATTGTAACAAAAACAGCATGGTACTGGCACACAAATAGACAAGTAGACAAAATAGAACAGAATTGAAGAACCTGCCCTAAGCTATAGTAACTATACTTAATTCATATTCAACAAAGATGCCAACAATGTTAACTGGCATAAAGATAACATCTTTAACAAATGATGCTGGACAAATTGGATAGTTGCAAGAAAATGAGACTACACCCTCTCCTCTCACCATGCACAAAAATCAACTCCAAATGGATCAAAGACCTCAATGTAAGACGTGAAAATCTGAAAACCGTGGAAGAAAAAATTGGGGGGGAACTCTCTACAGGATAGGAATACAGAAAAACTTCCTGAACAAACAACTGATAGCTCAGGAAGTGTAACAATCTCTTAACCAATGGGATCTTATCAAGCTAAAAAGCTCTGTATAGACAAGCATACCATACTCAAAGCCAACAGACCACCATCAAACTGGGAGTTAATCTTTGCCAGCTACAATATGGATAGAGGTCTAATATCTAGTATGTATAAATATCTCAAAAAATTAAATGAAAAAGTTTCAAACAAAATGCAGAACTGACCTCAACAGGGAATTCACAGAGGAAGAAAATATAAATAGCCAACTCCCATTTGAAAAAATGTTCAATATCATTAATCATCAGAGAAATGCAAATCAAAACAACAATGAGATTCCACCTTACTCCAGTAAGAATGGCAAGCATTAAAAAATCTACCAACAATATATGCTGGCGAGTATGCAGGGAAAAAGGGACCCTCATTCACTGTTGGTGAGAATGGAAACTTGAACAACCAATATGAAAAGCAGTGTGGAAGCAACTATACAGAATGGATATAGAGGTAGCAGGGGACCCAGTGGGCATCTAACCCCACGTTTCCTCACTGAAGCACAGGGATATTTGTTTAACCATGTTTATAGCAGCTCAATTCATAATAGCAAAGAGTTAGAATCAATCTAAATGCCTATCACTGGATGACTGGACAGCAAAATTGTAAATTTGCACTATGAAATTCTACTAAGCTGAAAGGAAAAGTGATATAATGAAATTTAAAGAAAAATAGATAGACTTGGAATAAGTCATTCTTAGTGGCCACACACAAGAGTGGAGAGCCTAGCACTGCATATTCTGCCTTATGTATGGTTCCTAGCCATGTTAAATTGGAACATTAAGAAAATCTGAGCTGTTGATCAAATAGACCCACGAGGTCCACAAAATGTGATCGAATTCTGTCAAAGCTCAATTCCTGTCCCAGGCCTAGGGTAAGACCCTATTGCTGAAGAAATCACAGAGTCTCATCAAACAACACCATGAGATCCTGCTGGATCCAGAATGGTAACCAGCTCCCAGATGGTAGCATGTGTACCACTGGAAGGTGTTGCATGAACTGCCAGGGAAAATTGGTCAATGATATTTGGAGAAAGCAGAGACCACTGATATACAATATAGACAGTTGTCACAAAAATGCCGAACACACAGTTATGTGCAAGAGACCATCAAGTCAAGAAGTGCTCATCTGATGCAGCGAGAGAGTTGTGACCCATCTAATCCTACCATCCAACCGTAGGCAGATAGCTCAGATCCTGGCAAGAGATGAGCTACCACAGCCATATTGTGGAGGATCCATTTGGAATCCCGCAGAGAATGACAGGACGAACAAGAGACCCACAGCCACAGCCATTCAATCAACACAGGATAAGCCAGGGTGTCAGAAACCAACAATTTTCAACACAAAGACCCCTAAGCTCACAACATTCAAGCAGCCTTAATACTCACCCACCATGACTCAGGGAACTGAGTGGAAGAGGGGGCAGAAAGATTGTGAGAGCCATGGTGGGGGAGACTATCCAGAGGCATGGCACCCCTCAGTAACAACACACTTGGGCCAGGAGAACCAGGCTGAGTACTAGGCTATCCATGGTCCCCTGCTACAAGGACTGATCCAGACAACCCACAGAGGAGGATATCCAGCTGATTGGGGATGGGGAGGGGGGGCATTGGGGAATTAGGGATAACAACTCATTGTTTGCCCACTAAATAATGTAACTCATTATGGACAATAAATATATATTTTTAAAAAAGAAGTGCTCATCTGAGCAATAGTGGCACTAAACGGAGGAGTGTAATCAACTGCTTACTGATTGGCTAAGAGATCTGCTTAGTGATAAAGAATCTTTAACTGGAACTGGGATCCATGGCAAAATCCTATGGGAACCAAGAACTCGGGCTCCTAAGGGAAATTCCCCCTACCAGAGAGCTACAGAAAGGCTACACCCATTAGGAGCTAGCCAAAATAGCAACCTATATTATTATATTAACCTATATTGATCTCACTCTCCTATGTAGATTCTGTTTGTGTTCTTCAGAAGGCATTTGAGAGAGCCAGGGACAACTAAATTCCACCAACAAGACATTGGATGATGGCTGACATCCTGGCAAGAGACAAACCACCCCTGGCTTACCATTCAGGGCCCAAATGAAGCTTACGAAAAAGTCAGGAGACCAAATCACCACAGCAAGTCTGATAACCCAGGAAAGGTCAAAGGAGACAACACCAACGATACCCAACAAAACCCAGGGCAAAGATCCAAAGATACTTAAAATCTCAACAATAAAGCAAAGTGAAAACTCACCCACTGTGACTCAGGGAACTGAGCGAAAGAGGGGCAAAAAGAATGTAAGTGCCATGGTGGGGGCGAATATCCAGAGACATTGCCCCCCTCAGCAACAATACATAAAGGGGGAAGAAAAAAAATGAAAAGAAAAACTGGCTACCTCTTGCAGTTCATAACCCCCTATCCTATGGATGGATTCAGAATGCACACTGAGGAAGTACCCCAGTATGTAGGAGACAGAGAGGAGGGAAATGGGGCACCGTCACAAGATTTGCTCATACAATGTATATACTTATTTATAATAAAGATATTTAAAAATAGTTTGAATATGAAATACCTCCCACAGAATTATGTATTGAATAGCATTTCCCCACCTAGTAGCACTGTTTTGTAAAGGTTCAGGGAGCTTTAGAAAGTGAATTAGATATCTAAAGGGTTGCTTTGGGAGGTTATAGCTGTGTCTGCTTCCTGTAAATCATGCAGCGAAACTCTTTTCATGCTCGTGCCACCATGATATTCTGGCTCACTAATGGTCTAGAATTTGCAAAGATAAGGACAGCAAAATGAACATCTGAAATTGTAAACCAAAATAAATCCTCACTCCCTTAAGTTTTCTTACCAAGTATTTTATCACAGTAACAAGAAAGTTTGATTTACACATTACCTTCAGTTCTTTCCTCACAGTTCCTACAACTTCTCCTTTGGAGGTGATCCTTATGTCCTCTCTTTAAAATCCTGCCATTTCTATATTTTCTTTATATTTATCACTCCAATGGACTCTTCCCTCTTCCTCTTGATTTCTGAATCATATTTTTAATCTGCTTTTCATATTTTCTATTTCACACACACTCCCTTCTAGGTGCATAACGAAGCCAAAGGTAGAAAAATGATACCTTAATTTGGCTGTTTACATTTTTTCTTTTTAGAAAGAAACTTCACTGATGTTCAGTACTAACTCTGAGAGATCAGTGATCATACACAACAGACCCAGAAAGATCTAGAGAACAATGAATGGGAACAATGTATGCTTTACAGTGACCCAACCACATAAAAACATGTCTTTGCTCAAATTTGTACCTGGCTACCAACTCTCAATTTTACCAGAAAGTTCTACTTCATTGAAGACTTAGGATGGAGCTCCTGAAATGAAAATATTTCTACCTAAAAGTGTAAATCTGTTCAGAGTAACTGAATGCACAGGCCTGAAACTCTGTAATTAACCTTGGTTAACACAGAAACACACACACACATCACATCACATCACATCTCACCTAAAAGAATATGAAATAAGAAATAATCTGTTTTGGACTGAAACATGAGTGATCATGGTCTGGGAACAGACATTTAGCTTGCCAGAAATACCATGTTCCAACATAGTAACAATTTCTTGAAGATTTGATATTAACAGCACAAAGAAGGTTATTGATTCAAACACTTAAATACATTGGTGGAAACATCAGGTAGGTAAGTCATAGAAAAACAGGGAGATGTCTGCTGTAGTCCATGGATGCTATGTCATGACATTCTTATCTTTGGGTTGGTGGAAGCTTGGGATTCTGTGCAGATATTTCAAGTGTTTATCTAAGAGTTACATGATGTCGGGTCTCATAGAGGTGAGCACTAAGTTTCTACTAAAGGGGATGAGATAGACTAAGAGGATCTGGCTCTGGGTCTGCAATGTTCTAGCTCTAGATGGTCACTGAAGCTCCAATCAGTCATAAGTCTTAAGAGATGCTGGATGTGAATATAGCTGCTTACAGGATGCAGGATGTAGTTGTAGCTGCTTACAGGATGCAGAATGTAGTTATTGTTGCTTTCCATGTACTTTAGCTCACATTTTTTTTATTGTCCATAATGAGTTACATTGTTTAGTGGGCCAACAATGAGTTGTTATCCCCAATTCCTCATTGCCCCCCTCCCATCCCCAGTCAGCTGGATATCCTCCTAAGTGGGCTGTCTGGATCAGTCTTCGTGGTAGGGGACCATGGATAGCTGGGTTATCCTGACCCAAGTGTGTTGTTACTTAGGGGTGCCATGCCTCTGATAATCTCCCCCACCACGGCTCTCATAATCTTTCTGACCCCTCTTCCGCTCAGTTCCCTGAGTCATGGTGGGTGAGTATTAAGGCTGCTTTAATGTGGTGAGCTTAGGGGTTTTTGTGTCGATAATTGTTGGTTTCTGTCTCACGGGCTTATCCTGTGTTGATTGAATGGCTGTGGCTGTGGGTCCCTTGTTCATCCTGTCATTCTCTGCAGGGTTCCATATAGATCCTCCACGATAGGACTGTGATGGCTCATCTCTTGCCAGGATCTCAGCTTTCTGCCTGCTGTGGGTTGATAGAGTTATATGGGCCACAAATCTCTCGATGCATCCTGAAAAATACAAACAATCTCCATCATAGAGTGAGATCAGCATAGGTTAACAAATATACACAATTCTGGATTAACTAGCTTGTATTTTTAGTAGCCTCCCTTTCAGTCACTTGCATATTGCATCTTTTTTTGGGAGCCCAAGAGTACGGGATCTGGTGCATATCGCCCTGAATCCCCAGTTCCAATCAAGGGTTCCCCCTCACTGAGTGGAATATTTGGCCGAATTTAATAGCTGTTGATTGTCTCCCCCAGGCCCAGGCTCCTCCATTGCACAAGTGCTCCTTTCTTGGTTTGCTTGTTCTCTCCCAGTAGGGGTGTGGTCAGCCTACTCATGGCCGCAGACTGTGTTTCATGCCAGTGGTTTATTTACTCTAGCTGTTGTTAGTTGCTTCCCCTGGCAGCTTGTGTAGTGTCTTCCAGCACTGCACTAACTGCCATCTGGGGGCTGGTTACCATTCCAGACCTCAAAGGGTCTCTCAATGCTGATTGATGGCATTCTGTGGTTTCTTCAGCAACAGGGTTTTGCCTCAGGCCTGGGGAGGGCATTCAAGAGCTTTGACAAAATTCTGTCTTGTTTTTGGAATGTCATGGGTCACTTTGGTCAACAGCTAAGTGAGGGAAGGAACCTGGGAACTGGGACCTAGGGTTGTCAGACTGCTCAATTATTCACAGGCTTAGACTATCTCCCCTACTACTCATGACCCCTCTTGCCAGTCGATGCCCACTACTTGCTCTGTAGGTTACAGTATGCTCGTGAGGATTTTATGTTTTTGAACCTAGTTAGGTTTAGCCTCATGCTTAAGCCATTCCCCTCCCCCCTACCCTTAGACCTTATTCATAACCTCTCACTTCTTTCTACTAGTCTGCATAAAGAAAAGAGTTATCCTGGTTAAGGACCGCATATGAGGGAGAGTATGTGGCGTTCAATTCTCTGTTCTTTCGGGTGTTGGCTTAGTAAGATCTGCTCAAAGTCAGACCATTTTTTTCTAAATTTTGATATGTCATTTTTCCTTTCAGCTGAGTAGAATTCCATCGTGTAAATATACCACAGTTTCGCTGTCCATTCCGCCATGGATGGGCATTTGGGTTGATTCCAATTCTTGGCTATTATGAATTGAGCTGCTATAAATATAGTTGTACAAAAGTTTCTGCATCGAGATGTGACATCTTGTGGGTAGATGCCTAGTAGAGGGATAGCTGGGTCCATTGGTAGTTCTATGTCCATTCTGTCTAGGAGTCTCCAAACTGCTTCCCATAGTGGTTGAACGAGGTTGCAATCCCACCAGCAGTGAATGAGGGTTCCTTTTTCCCCGCATCCTCGCCAGCAACGATTGTTGTTGGTTTTCTTTATGATTGCCATTCTGACAGGGGTAAGATGGTATCTCATTGTGGTTTTGATTTGCATTTCCCTGATGCTTAAGGATGCTGAGCACTTTCTTAAATGAGTCAAGGCCATTTGTGTTTCCTCCT
>PVHP010020511.1:0-30574 GCA_004024765.1 Zapus hudsonius | reverse complement strand
CTCTCTCTCTCTCTCTCTCTCTGCCTCTGCCTGTCATAAATAAACTTAAAAAAAAATGCCGGGCGTGGTGGCGCATGCCTTTAATCCCAGCACTCGGGAGGCAGAGGTAGGAGGATCACCATGAGTTCAAGGCCACCCTGAGACTACATGGTGAATTCCAGGTCAGCCTGGGCTAGAGCGAGACCCTACCTCGAAAAACAAAAACAAAAACAAAAAAAAAACTTAAAAAATGAAGCACACAAGTGTGTTAGACTTTTAGATACAGACCTTAGCATTTCTGGAACTCCATATATGGCCCAACATAGAGCAGGTACCCAGCTTATATTTACTGAAGGAATGAGTGAAAGTACAGCCGAAATGAGGGGAGAATTCAGCTGGCCACCAATCAAGCCAAATATCTCAAACCTTTTACTACTGCCATTGGATCTATACATTATATATAATTCATTTATTTGCAAGCATAGAGAAAGATCAAGAGAGAGAATATGAATATGAGAATGGACGTATCAGGGCCTTTTACCACTGCAAATGAACTCCAGGTGTATGTGCCATTTTGGGCATCTGGCTTTATGTGGGTATTGTGAAATTGAACCCAGGGTGGTTGGTTTTGCTAACAAGTGTATTTAACCACTGAGCCATCCCCCCAGCCCAGCCTCCATCTATTCTCAATGCACACTTACATATGGAACATCATGGAGTCATCCTTTATGTGGGCAGAGAACACTGCTGGACCCATTTCCTTGTTCGCCTGGCTCCTGGCTTCACACACCTAGCCCTGGCACCCAGCCCTATGCAGGCAAGGCATTCTCACCCGCTTTAAGAGCTAAGTTGGGTGTTACTCCAGATCTGCCTTTGAGGAGAGGATATGGGCGGCCACACAGAGTCTGACAGGGCAGACAGAGACTTCAAAGGCTTCATCTTTAACTGCTGGGTGCCAGGCAGCTGTGAGGCCAAGGGGCCAGAAGCAGGGTGGGGCTCAGCAGGGAGCAGGGAGAGCCACTGCCTGGGGCTGGGCAATCTCCCCAGCTGGGGTGAAGCATGTGGGTCATTCCTCTTTGGAGCAGGTGAGAGCTCCCCAGAGGAAGGATGGATTCATCACTGGACCACCAGCACCTGTCTGGGATGACATTGAATAGGACTCTGGATTCTCCTGTTTCTCCAAAGTGTCTTTCTAGCAGTATGAGGAAACTAGTCCTTTCATCCCTCCCCTTCTCTCATTATGTAGCAGTGGCTGGTCTGGAAGTTACTATGTAGACCAGGCTGGCCTCAAACTTGCTGGGATCCTTCCACCTGATGGCTCACTGTTTTGAAAGTACACTTGCTAGCTATCAAAATGCCTCCAACATGTACACCTTTTAACACAATGTTTCTCCTTTTTTTTTTTTTTTGGAGTACGTGCAGGTGCCTGAACCATACAGGCATGTGTGCAGAGGCCACAGGAAGACAGAAGGTGGTTTCCATGTCTTCCTTTATTACTCATCGTCCTTATTTCCCTGAGACAAAGTCTCTCATTGAACTTGGAGCTCCTAGTTTGTTTGTTTGTTGTTGTTTTCTTTTTTGGCTTGTTGAGAAGAGCCCAGCAATCCTCCTGTTCTGCCCCCCATCCTCGTTGCTAAGTTAAGGCATGTGTGGTCATGCCTGGCTTTTTATATGGGTGTTGGGGTCCTGGGGATTGAAGTCAGGTCCTCATGCTTGCAATAGCAAGAGCTCTTACCCACTAAGCCACCTCATCAACCCCAGTATTTCTCCCTTGAGGAATGTGCCCTGCAGACAGGAACACAAGAATACATAGATCCATTCAGCAAATGGTTCTTTTGTTGTTCATGAAAAATGATCTTAGTGAGCTTTAGTGAGTGCCCAGCACTGAACTAGGTCCTGAGATAGTCTCTTGAACACACAGAAGTGGTTGTTTGTGTCCCTTAGATACAGCAGACTTAGTGGTGGGAAGTGGAGAAAAATATTGAATAGACTTTTATGGAAGTTCTTAGAAGTGAAGTGAATAATACATGGGCTGGGGGAGACAAGGGTCAAGAACCCTTCTTTAGGCTGGACATGGTAGCACATGCCTTTAATCTCAGCACTCAGGAGGCTAAGATAGGAGGATCACTATGAGTTGAAGGCCAGCCTGGGGCTACCAAGTGAGTTCCGGGTCAGCCTGGGCTAGAGTGAGACCTGGCCTAGAAACAAGCAAGCAAACAAACAAACAGAAAGAATCCTTTTAACATTTATTGCCAGGGGAAAAAAAGGCAGCAACCCCAATATCCACCCAGAAGGAAATGGTGAAAATTGTGGATCATCCATACTATGGGTTAGCATGGATCTATTGAAAAGAATGAAGCAGGGTGGGGGTTAGGGGCTGTAGTTCAGCAGTAGAGTACTTGACTCGCATCCACAAAGTCCTGGGTTCAACCCTAGTACTGGAAAACATAGAACAACAACAACAACAAAACACACACACAAGGCAGGTTATGTAACAGTACAGGAAAAAAAAGTCCTCAATATAGTTAGTTTTTTTTAGAAAGGTATGTGGCATGCTTGAATACTAACAAGTATTATGATTTTTGTGTGTTATTAATATTTGCATAGGAAAAGACTGGAAGAATATGTCCCATATTGTTAACAGCTGTTATTTTGGGGGAGGGCAATACCTGTGACTTTTATTTTTTAAACGTTCCAATAATGTTTGGATTGCTAAAAATAGACATGCACTACCTTGGTAAAAAGAAAAAAAAGAAAAGTATGTAGGGGGAAATGCTGATTTTTTTTTCTTTCTAGTGCTAGGTATGGAACCCAGAATATTGAACATTCTAGATAAGACTTCTACCACTGAACCACACCCCAGTCCTGTGGTGATCATTTTCTGAGCTATCTAGCTATCTGTAGTAAAAGCTGGCCTGAAAATAGGTCTCTCTTTATCTTTCTTTCTTTTATTTTCTTTCTTTTTTGAGACAGGAGTTTATTATGTAACCCAGGCTGGCCTTGAACTCCAATCCTCAAGCCTCTGCCTCCTAAGTGTTGGCCTTACAGAAATGAGCCACCATGTCTGGCTTGGGGTCTCCTTCCACCAGGGTTAAACATGAAAAGAGAAAAAAACCACAGTAAGTAGAGGACAGAGGGGCTCACACCCGGAAGTTCACTGTTCACAGTTCACTGCTGGGAGGCCTGGGTCTAATCCTGTTCTGCCCATTTCCAGCTGGTCGCCTAGGTAGGCCATGGGCCTCAGTGTCCTTTCCTGCGGGAAGGATACACTTTCTTGCCAAAGGGCTGTTCACAGATTTACTGAAATGCTGCATTAGAATTCTCTTGGAAAGCTACTACTCGGTGGTTCTAAACAGAGGGAATGCTTTTGCCAGACCTGGAAGCATCATATGGAATTGTTGGAAGAGGAGAAATAATTTTGCTCTTGGCTCTTCTCGCAGAGACGTGAAGTTTGCTTACATCACCTACATAGGAAAATCCAGTAACATGTCTGCTTGGCGATAAGCAGCAGTGATTTCCTCCTGCCATCCTAGGCAGCCCCCTCTGGCACAGAGACCATATCACTGGTTGTTGACTGAATAAATGAACGGTTTACTCCAACCCAGAGTGACTTTCGGCTGTCATCAGGTGTGAAGCTCAGCTGAATAATTCACCGAACATAATCTACATCTCACTCCTCCGATAGACTTGGTAGAATTGACTGTGAAATGCCAGCAGGCACACTTCACATCTAATGCTGGCACTAAGGAAAAAGGCAGTGAGGTTGACTTGAGTTATGAACCAGTTAAAAATTGGTTGAGCTGGTGTTCAGGGCTGGAGTTTGAGGTACAAGGCAGAGCAGAATGAAAGCTGAAGGCCCTGTCCTTAAGGTTCAGAGAGGGAACCATAAGAGAATATCAATGGCCTTGACCCACAGACTTGCCAAGACACATCAAAGATTGCTGGTACTTCAAGACCAGGATGATGGGAAGACATGAGGCTGGGACACTCAGGGCCCCAATGTCCAGTGGTAAGAAAATGCTAATTTGATTCCAACTGGCATCAAATGGGGCAGAGGGACAGAATATATTGACATCTGGCCAGCCATGGAGGCAAAAAGGAAAATGGTCTGTTTCTCCATAACAGGAGCCTGACCAATCTACACGGCTCTGGATCTGGACATAACAAATCTACAACCAATAGTTAATAGTCTTACGAGTAAAATTATTGTGGGGCTGGGGAGATGGCTCAGTCAGGGAAATGCTTACCATGTAAGCTTGAGGACCTGAGTTCAGAACTCCAGAACCCACATAAAATCCACCCATAGCCAGGTGTGGTGGCTCATGCTTTTAATCCTGGCACTCAGGAGGACTACCATGACTTTGAGGCTAGCAGGGGCTACAGAGTGCGTTCCAGATCAGCCTGGTCTAGAGTGAGAACTTCCTTTTAAAAAAAGCCAGGTTTGGTGATCCCTATTGTAATCTCAGCACATGGAAGGTGGAGATAGGAGTATCTCTAGTCTAACTCAGTGAGCTCCAAAATCAGTGATGGAGCCTGCCTCAAAGAACAAGGTGGAGAGGCGATAGAGGATACCCAGTGTTATCCTCTGACCTTCACATGCACAATTGCCCCTGTGAGCATGCACCCACACACATAAACACATTCACACTCACATGCACACTGCACATACATCTATCTGCATGCAAAAAAAAAAAAAAACACAACATTGCATTGTCTGAGGGCCAGGGGCTATTCAGACCCAGGGTTCTTGGCGTCAGTGATGAGGTCCAAATAAGAGCAAGACTGAAATTCTTTTTTTTTTTTTTTTGTTTTTGTTTTTGTTTTTCGAGGTAGGGTCTCACTCAGCCCAGGCTGACCTGGAATTCTCTATGTAGTCTCAGGGTGGCCTTGAACTCATGGTGATCCTCCTACCTCTGCCTCCCGAGTGCTGGGATTAAAGGCTTCTGAAATTCTTGTAGAAACTCAAGTAACAAGGTTCTGATATGGGTTTACTATGCACATACCAGGCACTGTTAGAAGCCCTTTACTTGGAATAGCCCATAATTCCCCACAATACGTACTGATAATGATTCCCATTGTCCCAGTAGGAAAACTCAGTCCCACTAAAGGTAACTTGCCCAAGGTCATACAACTCAGGAGTATGCCAACCTGGGCCACCAGGGAATACAAGGATGACAATCACAGCCCTGTTCATTTAGAGCCTACAAGTGTCTGACTTTGGGCCAAATGCTTACATTATCTCAGGGGAACCTCCCAAGTCCTCAGGGTAAATACCAGAATCTCATGTTACACACGAGGAAAGCAGCCCAGAGGTGCCATGGCATGCCCACATGCACACACACAGCCAGAAGGTGACAGTGCAGGACAGGAAGGAGCCCGGGACCTACTTAGTTGCAAGATGTGGAGGGTTGTCCTAAACCTGAGCCAAAGGACCAACCCGGGGCCTCTCAGCTCCCTTGGGTACCCAACACCAGATGGGTGATGCAACCCCCTGCCAGAGGGGTGGGGCTGTGCTCCTCTGTCCACCTGGTCAGGACTGGTGGGACACCTGGTAGCTGAGATGGTAACAAAGAACCGAGCAAGCCAGTCTGAGGCTGTCTCGGCTGCCCAGCCACGACAGTCTTGACAAAGAAGGGAGTGTATGTCTCCAGTGACTGGCTAGCCTCTATGTCCCCACAGAGAGGCAGACACTCCTTGAAGTGTCCTAGCTTGAGACTGTGGAGGTTTTCTTCTCAAGTACAAACTGGGCTCTCCCATTCTGTGGTCAGGTCCCTTGTCTTCTGGTTCCTATAGGCCGAGGACCTGACTCTTTAGTCTTGCATTCAAAGTCCTGAGTGTGGCCTGGCTCTTGCCTTCTTTCGTAGCCTCGTTTCCCATCCCCACTCCAAACACACACACAAGCTCACACATACATGCACATGCTCACTCATGTACACACACAACCTGCCACAACCATGTCGAATACAATTTCCTCAATATGTCAGCTTCTCTTTCTATCATAGCTTCTTTTACCTAGACTATTTTGTCCCCATTTTTGTTTAATTAGCCCCAAATTGACCTTCGTTTTGACCTTCTCATCTCAGTTCTGGCAATGCCTCCTGACACCAAAGCAGGATGAGGTGCTGACGTGGAGCTCCACCCCATCCCCATCACTGCGTGTGTCGGGCTGTAGGTATTACTGCCTGTCTGTCTCCCTTGTTAGACTATCAGCTTCTCTCAGGTTGGACCATTCCTTCTGAACCTAGGCAGGCCCTGTTCAAGAAGGTTACAGCTGGACAAGGGTGACAGAGTGACTGAATGAAGAAAGGAGGGAATCCCGAAAGTTCTTCATGCTCTGCTTCCACTGTCTCTTCCTTCCAGACAACACAACTGGCAGCCAGAGGGTTAAGCATAGAGATGCTGCAACATGTTTCCTGTGTGAAGACCAGGTGAAAACAAATGGTCACCAGGCTGCCCACCACATCTGCCAGGCTCCTGCCTGTTACTGGCACAGCATATGGTCTGCATGCATGCTTACTTGCCTGCCTGGGAGAAGGGCGGAGCCAAAGGGCTGAGGACTCAGAGGATAGTGTGTGTGTGTGTGTGTGTGTGTGTGTGTGTGTGTGTGTGTGTGTGTGTGTGTGTGTGTGTGTGTTGTCTGTCTGGTGGGGAGGAGAATGTATAATAAAATAAGTAAATGAGGGAGAAAGAGTGATGCAGGATGAAACAAGAGAGAAATGGGGAGCTATGTTTAGTAAACACAGAGTTTCCGTTCTGTCAGGTGGAAAGAGTTGTGGAGATTGGTTACACAACAGTATGAATTATGTCATGCCAGTGAACCATACACTTGAAAATGGCTATAGGGACTGGGGGCATAGCTCAGTGGTAGAACATTTACCTAGCTGTCTATTCACAGGCACAGATAAGTCTGCTCTGGTCCCCACAGTTGAGGAGCGTATAGCTGTGTTGGGGAGACATATCCATGAAGATAAGTGCACTGTTCACTGTGTAGTGAGGAACTGCAGAATAGGGTCATGGCTACTTTGGCATCAGAGAAGCTATAAGTTCATGTCCCAGGCTTCCCAATTATGTGGGCAAGTTACTGAACTGCTTTGTACCTTATTTATAGTTGCATAAGAATGAGATAATTTAAGTCAGTTGCTTTGCATAATGCTTACTGAACAGTTACTGCCTGTATTAGTTCTAAGAATTGTTTTTATTGCATTGGAAGAATAAAAATCGAATTAATACTAATGATACTAAAGGTCCACATTTCAAAAATTCTAAATGTGAGCCAGGCAGATGGCTCAGCACTTAAGAGCATTTGCCACACAAACATGGGGGTCTGAGAAGGCCTGATACTATGTGAGTTTGATTCCACAGCACACATGTAAGTAGTTGGGCATGGTCACACATGTCTGTAATCCCAGTCCTGTGTGTGAAATAGAGACCAGAGAATTTCTGGGACTCATGAAAACTGCAGCTCCAGGTTCAAAGAGAGACTCAGTCTCTAGGAAATACTCCATAAGAAATATAGGAGGACACCTGATATTCTCCTCTGGCTTACATGCAAGTACACACATGAGTCTGCACATATATGCATACACCATGCACCATACACATACTATTGCTGCTGCTGTTACACACACACACACACACACACACACACACACACACACACACACACACACATATTCTTAAATGCCCTGCAAGAAATACTTTCTGACATTTTCTTTTAGAAATTTAGCGGCAGGGAGGACCCAGGAAACATTACAGAGGAAGTGGCAGATTAAACATGACTGCTGCTCTCACTGCTAGCCTGAGAACCTTCACCAGGAAATTGTTGGTACACACTGAAGAGACTCAAAATTCTTCAAAGTAGAAAATCAGAGGCTGCTGAAAGCTCAACACTAAAGGAACATTGAAGAAGAGGGGAAAGAAAAAAATGTACAAGCCACAGAGTGGGAAGATATATTCCTAGGCATTATGCCCCCCACAACTAACCGGTGCATGCATGACCCCACAATGAATATTGATAACCCCACTGAGGAGGGCCCTCAGTGGAACAGGGATGGAGGGGAGAGAACATAAGAGTATAACCTGATGGGAATATGACCAATGTGCATTATGTTCATATGATCAAGCTCTCAACTTTAAGAAAAAGATACAAATTTAGTGACAGGGACTAGGGAGATAGCTCAGCAGAGAAGAGGGGTTCTTGAGGGACAATGACAATTCAACTGAGTTGCAAACCTCAGTATGGATCAGCCGTGGGGACAAGGCAGGGAAGAGGATTCTGACTAACAAGGCAGGATTGGAAAGAATTAAAGCAAGAGCTGCATTATAGAAATGCCATTGTTCCAGCTGCAGAGATGGCTGAGTGGGTAAAGTGCTTGCTGTACAGTATGAGGACCCGGGTTCAGATCCCCAGTACTCCTATAAAATGCAGGACATGAGCTGGGCATGGTGGTGCACACTTTTAATCCCAACACTTGGGAGGCAGAGGTAGGAGGATCCCTGTGAGTTCCAAGTCAGCCTGGGGCTAGAGTGAGACTCTACCTCTAAAAATATATTTTAAAAAATACAGGCTATGGTGCCATGCATTTATAATCTCAGCTCTGAGGAGGCAGAGACAGGGAATCTTTGGTGCTTATTGGCTAGCTAGTTTAGCCAAATCCGTGACCTCAGCAGGCAATCCTGTCTCAATAAATAAGGTGGAGAACAATTGAGAAGGACACCCAACATCAACCTGTGGCCTCCACATGCTTTCATTCGCACACACTTGCACATGCACACACATGCATTCTCACACACATACAAGCTTGCAAACATACACACATGCATCACACACACACACACACACACACACACACACACACATGAAAAAGAAAAGAGGAGAAGGAAATGCAATGGTTCAGTATAGCTGGCAGGAAGAGGGCGAGGGGCGGGGAGGCACCCGGATAGGAGGCTGAGAGTCTGGCAGACACCAGATCCCTATAGGCCTTACATGTATGGCTGAGTTCCCAGTCTGTCCTCCAAGAAATGTGGAGCCCTGGGTTCCAGCAGAGGAAGGACCAGGTCAGATGAGCATATTAGGGAGTCACAGGTGGGTGAGACACTCTTCCAAGAGCCTTGCTGAAATCCAGAGCTATTCTGCCTGCAGACTCCCCCAATCCACCCAGACCACACATGGAAATGAGGCTGCTTTGGCACAGTTTGCCTGGCACAACTCAACTTCTAGAAAAATGTATCTGTAAGAATCGATCATGTTGTGGCAGGAAACCAACAAGGAAGCAGGCAAGTGTGGCTTTGAGGAGTCGGTAAACAATCTTCTGTGGGCAACCTCCAACCACGGTTTCCATAGCTGTCCCACGGCTTCTGGGACAGCGTGGTGGAGCTGGCCCATGAGACGAGCCTGGCCGTGGAAGGGCTCATGGCTCAGCTGCTTCTGGTCTCTCTGCTCCACGAAGGCTGTCACACACGCTCGGCACTCGTGTGCAGCCCAAACAGACACTGTTCACTTCTCAAGTTGGTTTCAGATTTTGCTCTTTTTATTCCTGTTTTTCATTTAGATTTTTTTTTTTTTTTGGCTGGTTCAAGTTCGAAAAGGCAATTTCAACAGTGAGATTGAAGGGAGTGAAACAGCCTGTAAAAGAGCAGAGGAAGTGTGTGTGTTTGGTGGTGTTAGTGTTTGAGGGGTTCTGGGAAGGCACATCCATGCATTGAATCTATCAGCCAGGCCTTTAGTTTATGGCATTCTGTGTCTCTATCTAGCCTGGCTCCTCCAGAGTTTTTGGTCTCCTACCGTCAACTTGTTATTAATATCCTGGCCCTACCTCCAAAGCACAAACTCTTTTTGTATCTAATATGTGGCCTGTCAATCCACCTTCTGTATCTTTATTCACATGTATGTAAATGCATCATGTAGCATTGCTTTGGGTGCTTAGACAATTTGTGGAAATGTTATCATGTTCTACATCTGTTTCTTTTGACAGAAGTAAAAGCAAGCAATTTCCTTTGATTGGTGTACTATTTTTCTTTTTAAAAACATTTAAAAATATTTATTTATTTATTTGTGAGCAGAGAGAGAGAGAGAGAGAGAGAGAGAGAGAGAGAGAGAGAGAGAGAGAGAGAGAAAATGAGTATGCTTGTGCTTTCTGCCTCTGCAAATGAACTCCATATGCACACATGCACCACTTTGTGTGTCTGGCTTCTCATAGGTACTGGGAAATTGAACTCAGGCCAACAAGCTTTGCAAGCAAGCACCTTTAACTGCTGAGCCATCTCCCCAACCCATGATATATTGTTTTTCATGCATTTCCCATGTTTGACTTATCTATTTCCCTACCAATAGATATTCTAGTTTGCTTTCAGTCCTTTGTCATCATTAGCAATGCTGCAGTGAACATCTTTGTACTTGACTGATGGCAACCTGCACAAGCAACTGAGCTTAGAATGGAGTTCAACTTCCATTATGGCTTCACTGTATGGTCTTCAGCTTCCATTTTGACAACCATTTAAAAAAAATCTGGGTATAGCAATGCATAACTCTAATCTCAGCACTCAGGAGGAAGGAGCAGGAGAATCAGGAGTTCAAGGACATCTTCGGCCACATTGCAAGGATGAAGCCATTCTGAGCTATACAAAAACCTGTGTGATGGCTTCTATAGTCAATTTGACAGGGCCTAGAATCACTGGTGAGGGATTCTGTCAATGAGGTTAGACTCTGAACGTGTCTGTGAGGGATTATTTTGATTAAATTAATTGAGGTGGGAAGACCCACCTTAACAATAAACTGCACCATTCCATGGGTCAGGGTCCTGGGTTGTGTACAAAGGAGAGAGCTGGCTGAACACAAGCATTCATCACTCTGCTTCCTCACTGTGGGCTAAATGTGACCAGCTCTGCTTCTGGCTCTGTAGCCATGCCTTCCCGGCCATGATGGACTAGAACTTGGAACTGTAAGCTAAAATAAACCCTTCCTCCCTTAATCAATTTTTGTCAGGTATTTGATGGCAGCAATGAGAAGGTAACTAAGATACTCTGTTGTTTGTTTGTTTTTTAAAGAGGGGCCATGGAATAGAGTTAAGATATCACTACTTATCACTACTAGACAGTATGCCCAGTGAGAACAGTCTCCCATATGCTTTCTTCACTGCTCCATCCTCAACCTGGCACAAAGTGGGTATTCAATAAGTACCCTTAGCATAGGGGCTGGGCATCTGGCTCAGGGGTTAAAAGCCCTTGTTGCCGGGCGTGGTGGCGCACGCCTTTAATCCCAGCACTCGGGAGGCAGAGGTAAGAGGATCGCCATGAGTTCAAGGCCAGCCTGAGACTACAGTGTGAATTCCAGGTCAGCCTGGGCTAGAGTGAGACCCTACCTCGAAAAACAAAAAACAAACAAACAAAAAAAAAGAAAAACAAAAAAAGCCCTTGCTTATAAAGCCTGTCAACCCAAGTTCAAATTTCCAGCATCCAAGTAACACCAGATGCAAAAAGTGGCACAAACATCTGGCATTTGTTTGCAAGAGACCCTGGTGCCTCCATACACAACATGTACACACACACACAACCAAATAAATTAAAATATTTTTAAAATACTTGGTTCATAATGACCATTATAAGGTTTGCATGAGATCCTGCATAGGAAAGGGACTTGGAAATACTAAATGTGCATATAGAAATTTGAGCTATTATGATATGCTATTATGTAAGTAAAATTAACAATGTATGATTCCAATAAAGTCAAGCGTCTTTAAATGGTGATAACACCAGGGATTGCATTCTGCATGTGTCCCAAGGCCTTTTCCCACTTCCCCTGCGTGCCGACTGCCTTCACATCAGGAAACACTTCCTGAAGATTAATCGGGAGGGAGGGTTTGGGATTGGGAAATATGGGAATGGCTTGCCAGGCCAAGGTGGGGCAGTCTAATTGTCCCTTACGAGTCAGGTGTCTAGGGGTCACTCACCATCCAAAAACCTCCCCTGGGCCACTTTGGCCTATAAAATCTGGGCAATGCTATGCACTCAGCTCACTAAGGTGTTGCGAAGATTAATTATGGCTTGTAAAGGGCTTTGAAGATGAAAAGTGCTTGTTATGGAAATAAATGGCTTCAGATGCAAAGCTTTCTTCAAGCCTTGGTGCCTTCTCTCTGCTGTCCTAGACTTCCAAGGACCCCAGGTGAGTTCAGAGGTGAGGGTGACCTCACCCCCACCCTTGTGGGAAACAAAGGTTTGTGCAGACTTCCTCCAACAACACAGAGATGAGTGACTTCTTACTGCTAGTTTTAAAATTTAAACTTCTGCTCTATTCCCTAACTAGCTGAGCTAAGCTGGTTTAAAATACATTAAACAGATTCAGCAATAGGGTGGTGAAATGTATTTCCGGTGCTGAGCTTTTTGCTGCCAAATTTAATTATTCAAATTGGTTTAAAAAATCGGGCTTCTTCCTTCCCCAATGTCTTTCCAGAGTGAGAGGTATTTGAAGTAGAGGGGATATGGCTTCCTATAGCTAGGAGAAGTCCACATAGGCGTTGGTGTCAACTGGACATGAGTTCAGGTACCAGCTCAGGCACTCATCATCTATGTGTAAGTTATGTAACCATAACTCAGTTTCCCAGTCTGTCAACTGAGGATAAGGATGAGCCTATCAGGGCACCATCTCTACTTGGACAATAAGGAATCCAGGCTTGGAAGGATGACACATTTATGTTAGTTCAGAGGGAAGATAGTATGCTGGGATACAAGCTTGATCTCTAGCCCGGCCACCTATTTGGGACCTGGAGGCTCTTATCTATCCATCTGTCATCTATCTATCTATCTTCTATCTATCTATCTATCTTCTATCTATCTATCTATCTATCTATCTATCTATCTATCTATCTATCTATCTATCATCTAAGTACTGGAGATTGAACACAGGACCTTGAGCATGCTAGACCCCATGCTTTAGGGCTGTTATACCTCCAGCCTTGAAGCTTGTTTTCTAAAACCAGAACCTGCAGCAAATCTAAATGCAAGCAGAGAGAGAGAGAGAGAGAGAGAGAGAGAGAGAGAGAGAGAGAGAGAGAGAGAGAGAGACCAAGAGAATGCTGGAGCAGAGCTGTTTGCTGTTTGCTCCCGTGTTCTGTATCACACCGCCATTCCATATGTCGTGTCTCTGCTTCCTGCTGATGTTAACACTTACTTGCCCACATGGGGAGTGCTGACTAGAAGCCTGTTTTCTAACACATTATGATGGGGGTAAAAGTGTTCTGGTGGCTTTAAGATCTCCTGACCCTCGGGGGACCTTCTGCAGTTGGAGGGACTCAGGGCTATGCTAAGGAGTCTCACCTTCACTCCTATCAAGATTAACCTGGGAGATCCCTGCCAGAAGCCAGGGTCTCTCTGCTTTCATTCACATATCTCTATCATTTCTTTCAATGAAACACTTACAGAGTTCTTCCATTGTCCTGAACACGGACTCCTTGCAATGCTTCTGCCGGATTACCACTCATCAGGCACTATCTAGGTATTATCTCATTTAAACACTACAACAGTGCTTTGATGTAAAGATTAATTGTTACCATTCTGTAATGGAAGGAAGAAGACTAAGGGTGCAAACAAGTACCAAGACACAGAATAGAACCCAAATTCCTTTGACCTCCATTGCCTGATCTTCACCTGGCAGCACACTGCCTCCTTGAGGACATACACAGTATCACATTTACTTCTTACCTCCAGCTCCAGAACAGCACGCAGTAGGTGCTCAATAAATGCTTGCCATTGAATACTTAAGTACTAGAAAATTGCTAATATGTTACAGAACTCTACAGGGTTTGCAAAAGCACTTTGCCTGACTTTAGAGTTAGACATGGAAGAAGGTGATTTCTATATTCTCACTTCAAATGAAATTTGCAAAAATAAATAACTTATTTGGGGCCATGGCAAGAATAAGACATAGTTTGGATAAGACTCTAAAGTAAACTCACAGAGAAGACACTACACCCGATGTGGAAAAAAATACAGATATTACAAAGCACTGGAGCTTAAGCCGAGATCATATGCCCAGCACATGTTTTTCTGAAAACATTCACATCACTTACACGATTGGTGTGAGGTTTCAGATATAAAATTATGAAAAAGCAAAGCAAGATGTGAGAGGCAGAGATGGAAAGAGAACAAAGTAAGTTCAGTCTTGTCACCACTTCTCTGGAGTACAGTTCCCTTTCCAGAAATCTCTAAAGGTTCAGCTTGCCAACCTGACTTCATCTTGAATGGTAGAGCCTATGGCTGGGAGCCATGCTATAAACAGACAGATTGGAGGATTTGGAGTCAGGTTCAAGTCCAGACTCGGTTACTTTCCAGTAGTGCGATTTCAGATAAGTGTCCTTGACTTCATCTTATGTACTTATGAAATGGAAATAAAGAACAGGCTTGCTACGGTGGTGAATACATTACTTTTTAGACTTCTTTTTGGAATTGTAGGAGGGAAACATTATAATCATTATTAAGTATAGCTACTGTGCTACTCAGAAAAAAATAGTTTTGCTACAATATTAAGCAAACTGTGGGGCTAAGGAGATGGCTCAGTAGTTAAGGTGCTTGCTTGCAAAGCCTGCAGGCCTGCATTTAATCCCCCAGCCATCCATGTAAAGCCAAATGGGTGTTTGTTTGTAGGGCAAGAAGCCCTGGCATACCCATACACATATATGCAAACTATAACCCCAACCCCTGTACTGATATATTCTTTTATTACCATTTACAACTGAGAAAACTGAGGCTCTGGTGAGTGAGTCACAAAGGCAATAGGGAATGAAGTTAGAATTCAACCCCAGATCTGTCTGACTCAAAAGCCCAAAACTTTATCATTCATAAAGAAATTATCAGAAAAAAATCCAATGTTCAGAATAAGATGAGCACACAGAGAATAAGAAGCCCATATGGGAAATAGTAAAGCAGAGAGAACTGGCTTTGCAGCTTTAGAATACTAACTCAGCATGATCTACTCCAGCCACAGCCCAAGCCCAGGTAAGCTGTTCAGAGAGAAGAGACATGGGCTGCCCAGAGCACACCTGGGGAGATGTGCAGAGGAAGCCAGCTAAGCTCAGGCTTAGACACCCGCAGAAAGGCTTCTCCAAAGGGTCAAACCAGACTGGCCACTCCCTGGCAGCAAAGCCTGACATGGGGAATCCTGAGAGGAAGGCAAGGAGTTCACAGCACTGGGGAATCAAGACAGGAACAGAATTAACCTAATAGGGGATTTTGGCAGCTCCTTTCTGACCAGATCACACAGTGAACCTACTTCAACTGACCCAGCCACTAAAGTGTTGGCTGTGTTAAGACCTGCATACATCATTCTGCTTGCCTGGTACTTTACCTATCTAAGCTCCAGAGAGGGAGAAGCAAGAACTGGAGAGGGGTCAGGCATGATGGTATACCCCTGTAATCACAGCACTCAGGAGGCTGAGGCAGGAGAATTACCATGAGTTCAAAGGCAGACAGGGCTACATACTGACACCCTAACAAACAGGGGACAGGAAGATAGCTTAGAGGTTAAAGGTGCTTTCTTACAAAGTCTACTGGCCCCAGCACCCATGTAAAGTCAGAAGCCAACAGTGGCACATGTGGCTTTTGTTTTCAGTGACGAAAGACCCTGGCATGTTCACATACATGCATACGCATAGACGTGCAAATAAATAAATCTTAAAAAGAGAAGCAATTGCCGGGCGTGGTGGCGCACGTCTTTAATCCCAGCACTCGGGAGGCAGAGGTAGGAGGATCGCCATGAGTTCAAGGCCACCCTGAGACTACAGAGTAAATTCCAGGTCAGCCTGGACTAGAGTGAAACCCTACCTCGAAAAACCAAAAAGAGAGAGAGAGAGAGAGAGAGAGAGGCAATAAAGAAGAACTAAGAGGACCTTCATGTTTATTCAGGGGAAAAGAAGGAATCTAGATGGGTCAGCCAGTCAGGTGCATGAAAAATTTAGGGAGGGTCTCCAATTCTGCCTGCCTGATTCCCCAAATCTTAGGTTTTAAGCCCAGGTGGGACTGTAGCAGTATAAGGCTGTGCAGACCAGAGCAAGAGAAAGTGACCATCTGTCAAGTGTGTGAGCAAGTGGACTCACTAATTTAACTAAGATGCACGTTCTTTCTTTTAAAAAATATTTTAAATTAATATCTTTATTGTGAATAATTATATGCATTGTATGAGCAAATCTTGTGATGGTGCCCCCATTTCCCTCCTCTCTGTCCCCTACTCACTAGGTGTACAAACTGGATCTGTCCAGAGGGTAGGGGGTTATAAACTGCACCAGAGGTAGCCAGTTTTTTTTTCTTCCCCCTTTGTGCGTTGCTGCTGAGGGGGAATAAAAAAATAAATATTTTTATTTACTTATTTGTAAAGAGAGAATATGAATATGGTGTACCACAACCTCTTGCCACTGCAAATGAACTCCAGATGCACTCAAAATTTTGTGTGTCTGGCTTTACATGAGTACTGGGGAATCAAACCCAGGCCAGCAGACTTTGCAAGCAAATGCCTTTAACCGCTGAGCTAGCTCCCCAGCCCCTTTTCTTTCATTTTTATTTTTTAAAAAAATATTTATGGGCGGACCAAAAAAAAAAAAAAACAGATGGTGGCGCATGCCTTTAATCCCAGCACTCGGGAGGCAGAGGTGGGAGGATCGCCGTGAGTTCGAGGCCAGCCTGAGACTACATAGTGAATTCCAGGTCAGCCTGGGCTAGAGCGAGACCCTACCTCGAAAAACAACAACAACAAAAAATTTATGGGAGGGCTGAAGAGATGGCTTAGCGATTAAGGCATTTGCCTGCAATGCAGAAGGACCAGAGTTCGATTCCCCAGTGCCCATATACAGCCAGATGCACAAGAGAGCGCATGTGTCTGGAGTTCATTTGCAGTGGCTTGGAGGCCCTAGTGCGCCCATATTCTCTCTCTGTCTGCCTCTCTCTCTCTCTCTCTCAAAAAAATCAATAAAATATTTTTAAAAATATTTATGGGCTGGAGAGATGGGTCAGCAGTTAAAGGCACTTGCTAGCAAAGCCTAATGTCCTGGGTTAGATTCCCCAGTACCCACATAAAGCCAGATGCACAATGTGGTACATGATTCTGTTTGCAGTGGCAAGAGGCTCTGGCATGTCCATTTCCTTTTCTTTCTCTTCCTCTCCCTCCCTTCCTCCCTCCCTCTGTCCTCGCAAATAAAGAATAAAGAAATTTTAAAAGTTTTTATTTTTATTTATTTATTTGAAAGCAGAGAGAGAGAAGAGAGACAGAGAGAATGGGCATGCCAGGGCCTCTAGCCACTGCAAACAAACTCCAGATGCATGCGCCCCTTTGTGCATTTGGCTTACTGGGTACTGGGGAATCAAACTCAGGTCGTTAGGCTTTGCAGGCAAGTGCCTCAACCACTGAGCCATCATTCCAGCCCCATAAAGAATTATTTTTATATAGGTTGCATGTGTTTTATTTCAATTATATAGAACACTGCTAGCATCTGATGACCCAAGAGACAGGCCAAAGGTTTCTGGTTTGGGAGTTGCAATCTGTCAGTAGAAGGCAGGTCACCACAGTGACTAGCAGCCCAGAACCTGGGGCTGGGGTCCTTAAGTTTGAATTGCAGCTCTGCCACCTGCTCCCTGACCCTGAACTGCTCATGAAGCCTCATCCATAAAATGGGAATAAAGATGAGGGTAACATTGTCTGTTTCAGAGAGCTTGATGAAGGTGAATGGCATCAAATTGCAGGTAGTTGAAATGAGAATTGGGTCAAATACACAAACACATGTGAGAGGTGTGCATGTGTGGTATGTTCATCAGAGATTTAGCTCGATTATTATTATTTTTTAGCTGAGTCTAATCTATAGCAAGCACCTCACAGGGTTAGTTTGATAAGAAAACTTCCCTGCCTCCTCTTTCTGCCAGCCCCAATTCTGACTTAAATGTCCCTGTAAATAGGACTTAGATGCATAGATAGAATCTATGTAAGTTAGCTAACATTATGAGTTGTGCAGTCAATGTCTTTAAAGCCAAATAGTATGGAGTCTCTTTTGTGTTTCTATTAGAATCTATAGTAAGCACTATTTGGGGGGAAGAGAGGTCCCAGAGAAATGAGTGATGTGAGAGGGTGATTGGGGGGCATATGAGCAAAGTACAGAGATATACATGTAGGGATGCCATAAGGAAACCCATTACTCTGTAAACAAAATAATCATAACAAAAAGAACACATGCATATGTGTGTTCAGAGTCCCAGGGCACAGTTTGAAACCCACTGACTTGAGAAAGAAAAGCTGAGCAGACTTCCTCTGCAGAGGAGAGGGCTGGCTACCACAGATGAGTCACTCAGTGTTTTTCTTCCTTCTGACCTCTGATGCTGAGCTGCCTCCTCCAAGAAAGCTTCTCTCCTCTCCCTAGCCCTAGGGCTTGCACAGTGCCTCCCAGGTCTGCAGTTATACAGACACCTTGTTGACCAGAGCTCAGGCACTGTCCTAGGCATCATCTTCCCCGTCAGCAGATGAAGGAGGTTGTCACTACGGCTCCTTGGAGATGCGGGCTCTCGAGCTTCACTGCAGACCTGCTTAAGTGAACTCTGGAGCTCAGCAGCCCGAGTTTCCCCAAGAACTCCAGGTGATGCTAATGGCATGTTAAATTTGTTAGTCTCTGCCAGTTATAGACTGATTTGTCTTTGGGGAAACTGAGGCCCAAACAGAAGAAGCAATGTTTCCAAGATCCCAAGATTTTTTTTTTTTTTTTTTGGTTTTTTGAGGTAGAGTCTCGCTCTAGTCCAGGCTGACCTGGACTTCACTATGTAGTCTCAGGGTGGCCTTGAACTCACGGCAATCCTCCTACCTCTGCCTCCCGAGTGCTGGGATTAAAGGCGTGCGACACCACGCCCGGCCCCAAGATTTTAACAGTGTCATCAGAGTACAGTGTTTGTTTACATGCTCATCTCTTACTAGATAGTGAGTCCTTGGCAGGGACCAAGATACACACATTTTCATTTTCCTTTCCACTTTTTAGATCAAGCCTTATGTACAAGTACTCTGTGATTTCTGCTGTCTGGGTGAAAATCACAAACATTGATTAAGATTCAGCTCAGGGGAATGGGGAGATGGCTCAGCAGATAAAGTGCTTGCTGGGGAAGCATGAGGACCGGAGTTCAGATCCTCCGCACTTAACATAAATCACTGATGGCCCACTGGTAATCCTAAGGCTCAGGAAGTGGAGAAAGGGGATCCCAGTGCTCCAGGGGTGGAGATAGCATCTCTTTTCCACCCCGGCACAAGTTATGGATTCAAGTGAGAGAGCCTGCCTGCCTCAGTAAATGATTGAGGGAGATATCCAGCCTCACCCCTGGCTTCCACGTGTGCCCACATGTATATGAAAATGCATGCACACGTGCACATCACAACACACTTGCAAAAAATCAAAACAAAAAAATCAGGAGCTGGAATGATGGCTCAATGGATAAAGCACTTGCTGAGCAACTCTGAGTACCTGAATTCAGATCCCCAGACCTTTTGTAAAAACCAGAAGTCGTGGTGGGCTTCTATAATCTAGTACCTATATGTTGAGAAGAGAGAGAGGGGGGGGGGCAGAAAAATTTTCCAGAAGCTCACAGTGTGATGAATGAGAAACCGTGCTTCAGATGATATGGAGGTTTGACCTGAAAGTTGTCCTCTGACCTACACACATGTAGTGACATGCAAATACATGTACACACACATACCAAATAAATGCAATTTGAAAAAATTAAAAGAATCAGAGTTTAGCCAGGTGTGGTGGTGCATGCCTTTAATCCCAGCACTCAGGAGGCAGAGGTAGGAGGATTGATGTGAGTTCGAGGCCAACCTGAGACTACATAGTGAATTCCAGGTCAGCCTAAGCTAGAGCGAGACCGTACCTCTAAAAACAAACAAACAAACAGGGGCTGAGGACATGGCTCAGCAGTTAAGGAGCTTGCTTGCAATGCAGAACAACCTGGGTTCATTTCCCCAGTACCCACATAAAACCAGATGCACAAAGTGGTGCATGCATCTGGAGCTTGTTTGCAGTGGCTAGAGGCCCTGGCACATCCATTCCCTCTCTTGCTCTTTCTTTCTATTTGCAAATAAATAAATAAAATAAAATAAAAACAACAGAAAAGAATTATATATTTTAAAATAAAAAAAAATAGGGACTGAAGTAAAGTGTTAGGGTTTGCTGGATAGCTAGTCTAGCCAAATTGGTGAGCACCAGTTTCATTCAGTAAGAGACCTTGTCTCCCTTCCCCCAAAAAAAGGTGGAAAGCAACTGAGGAAGACCCTCAACCATTGACCTCTGGACTCCACTCACACACACATATGAACATGCATATACACACATACACACACAGGCAAAATCATAAAAATAAGAAAATAAAAATAAAAGATTCAATTCAGGGATTTATTATGTTTAGTTGAGTATAACTATCTCAAGTGGGTGTGAGCTCTGGGAGTAAAGAAATGGTTAACAATCTGATAAGTTAAAAAAAATTGTCTACTGGTTGTGAGACTTTCCAATAATGAGAAGTCAACACAATTAGACAAGGCACTAAATTTTTTGTGCAGACTGCCAGCTGTCATTCTTCTTGACTCGCTCAGATCAAAGAAACGTATTTTATCTCCTAAGTTATTAGACATGACAAAGCCATTAAGTGGAGATATTGTCATAAGAAATATGTGCTTGCTTTGAAAATAAACATCTCACCTTTGCTTCTTTTTCTCTGTGATAAGCTGAAAGAAATCAAACTATTTAACTGGGAACTTTTCAACACACTAGTGTTCCATCATCTTTTCTCCCAATCAGGATCCAGGATTTCATCTTCTCCTTCCCTCCTGTTCCAAGATGTCTGTGGAAGTTAGAACTATGGGTCCGAGCTGTGGCTGATATACCTGGTACTGTGGTCCAGTCCTGCCTTCCCCAGTCTTAATCAAATGCGAGGCTTTTTTCCAGCTCTGCTTGCTTCATAGAGAGCTCCTGGTCTGTAGTGGAATCTTTTTCTACATTCTTTTTTTTTTATTTTTTTTTTAATTTTTTGAGGCAAGGCCTCTCTCTAGCTCAGGCTGACCTGGAACTCACTCCATGTATCCAGGCTGGCCTCAAACTCATGGTGGTCCTCTTACTTCAGCATTTTAAGTGCTGGGATTAAAGGTGTGTGCCACCACAGCCAGTTTTTCTACATTCTTTTATTAAAATGTTTTATTTGGTGTGTGTGTGTGTATGCATGTATGTGCATATGTATATGTTAAGGCATGTATATGGAGGTCAGAGGACAACTTTGGAGTTGGTTTTCACCTTCCACCTTGTTTGATACAGGGTCTCTTGTTCACTGTTCCTTTCTGGAACTTCCCAAGAAATTCTGCCTTTTTACTGTGGGTAAACTGAGGTTAACAGAAGCCCAGATGGCTTTGGCTTTTATGTGGGGTCCGGAGATCTGAAGTCACGTATCAGGAATGGTGCGGGAAGTGCTTTATCCACAGAACCATCTCTGGCCTGGCAGTTGCCATGTTAATCACAGTACTTGCCCAAGAAACTCACAAGCCTGGGCATTCTCATAGAGAGGGAAGGTGTGGAGACCAGTCACTTTCTCCTGTCTGTACTCCCCACTCCTCAGTTCCACACAACTAGAGGTGTTAGGGTATATAGGAGGGGGAATGTTAGCTGAAGGGGGAACCCCATTTATATAACTGTGGGAGGTCATCACTCATGCTTGGGTGAAATATTTCAATGTTTGGAGTCACCTGTAAGTAAGCCCAACAAACTCATTGGTTCATGGAGCTGGACTTGGGTGGAATCGTTCCTTTGGCCTGTCATCGGTGCTCTGTCTAGGGTGAATAAGTGTTTATTCATGTCTCTCTAGGAAAAGTTCACACAACAGTTTCCAAGAGCTTATTCTTGGACTTTCTTCATCTCTATGTTGGTTCTGAAAAGGCTTAGTCTTTCTTTTACAGAAACAACATTGCTTGTCAAGACCTGTAATGGGGTTGAGCTGAGGATGTTGTTTGCCTGCATTCACCAACTAACTGCCCATGAAGAAAGACTCTGCAACACTCAGGGTCCTGGGAGGAGTGACAGAGCACTTGAAAAGCAGACACTAATGCAGAGACTAATGAAGGGATTGTTTCTGAAGGGAGATAGGGTTAAGGGGTGTTAAAGCCCCCAGGATTAGCTACAACAGGGGTCATTAGTATCCTTAGTTGGTTAGAAGTGAAGAGAAGAGCTTACTGGAATTGGGTGAGAGTCACAGCTGAGGATGTTAGAGCTGGAGCTGTGGCCAGAGAACAGCAGGCAGCCCTGCCTAGCCACAGGGTGCAGCAGGAATGTCCCTTCTTTTTCTCTCCTCCTACCCATCAGCTGTGGGTAAGGGAACCCTGGTGAAGGAGAGTTCTTAGCCTCTCTGGGCACAGAACAGAGTGGCAGGAAAAGAAGTGACCTGGGTTGTGACTGAAAGGAGGACATCCATTGCACACTGAAGCATGGTCCCCAGTAAGACTGGACAGACCAGGAAAAGGTAGACTCAGCATGTGATAGACATTACATTGCACATTGCAGGAGGAGGGAGGAAGGCTCAAGGAGGATGTCAAGTTGCTTGTCATAACAAGGGAGATGTTACAAAGACGGTGCTCTTTGGAGGGAGTCAGAGTTATAGATTCCACAATGCAGGTACTAATGAAACTCATGCTTGAACTCCACTGCCTTGTGAGGTTTCTATGCTCTAGGGAGCCAAGGGCTATGGCCTTGAACTGGAAACACCTGAGGATGTCACTGAATTTGGTGACACTGTGGCTCAAAGCACCAAGCAAACACAACAGGGGAGTGTTCTCGCTTGACAAGGGTGCTGAGTGGGGCATTATCATTCTGGCTCCCACAGTCCCTATAGGTGGTGGCCAGAGCTTCAGACCCTGAAGCCACCTGAGTGCCTCTTTTATAAGTGATGGGCCCTGGTGAGAGTCCCAGTGAGCCAGGCAGCAGGGTCCACACATGCAGATATAAATATAAATCCCAGACTAACTGCTGGGGACTGCACAAGTCTGGATTTCTTTTTTTCTTTCTCTCCTTTAGTTTTAATCTTTTTTTTTTCTTTTCAGTATTTTTTATGGAGAATTTTATTTATTTATTTATTTATTTATTTATTTATTTATTTATTTATTTATTTAGAGGTAGGGTCAAATTCTAGTCTAGGCTTACCTGAAAATCATTCTGTAGCTCAGGCTGACCTGGAATTCACATCGATCCTCCTACCTCAGCCTCCCCAGTGCTGTGATTAAAGGCATTCAAGCATTTTAATACATGAACGTACTGTTATTTGGTCATAATCCCCTCCCTTACCCTCATTCATCACCTTTCTCATACCCCAATTCCATTGTACCCACTCCTCTTTCCATGCAGTCCTATTTTGATGTTTAATTCTCTCTCTTTTTCTCTCTCTCTCCCTCTTCCATCACCTATGTCAAAATGTTGATGGGCTCAATATTATGCAACCATATGGAGCTAGTGACCTCCACTGTGTGATCATGAATGCACCGGAGAACAGTGTCCCAATGTGCTACTCTCCACGCTCTGGCTCTTCCGTTCTTTCAGTCTCCTCTTCCACAATGTTTCTTGAGCCTTGGAGGGTGTAACAGAGATGTCACAATTAGTGCTGAACTTTCAAGAGCTTCTTATTTTCAGCACTATGATGAATTTTTAAAAATATGTTCTTATTTATTGGGAGGGGAGTGAAAGAGAGGATAAAAGGACCCACTAGGGCCTCCTGCTGCTAAAAATGAACTACCGATGCCACTTTGCACCTGCTTTATGTGGGTGCTGGGGAATTAAGCCCAGGGCTGCAGGCTTTGGAAACAAGCACTTTTAACTGTGGAGACATCTCCCCAGCCACTTTGATAAGTTTTTTTTTTTAATTGATGAAGAGAAAGGGGGGGTGGAGGGAGAAAGGGCACACCAGGGCTGCTTGCTACTGCAGTCAAACTTCAGATGCACTTTGTGAATCTGAGTACTGGAGTTTTGAACCCTGGCCATCAGGCTTTGTAAGCAAGTGCCTTTACCCACCAAGTCATCCCCCTAGCCCATTTATTTATTTATTTTGATGAGTTTTTTTGACTAGAGAAAGCGAATGCAAAAACACCATGCTTTGAGTATGAATGTAGCTGTGTCTCATCCTTGCAGCTGACCTTCAAGGTATGGATTTTGGTCCAGTTTTTTTTTAAATATTTTATTCATTTTCAAGGAGAGAGAGAGAGAGAGAGAGAGAGAGAGAGAGAGAGAGAGAGAGAGAGAGAGAGAGAGAGAACCAGGGCCACCACCTTGTGGGTCTGGCTTATGTGGGTCCTGGGGAATTGAACCAGGGGCCTTAGGCACTGGAGGCAAGTGCCTTAACCGCTGAACCATCTCTCCAGCCCTGGTCCAGTTTTTATAAATGGGAACTCAACTCAGAGAAAGAATCTCAGGCAGCCGGGCGTGGTGGTGCACACCTTTAATCCCAGCACTCGGGAGGCAGAGGTAGGAGGATCACCATGAGTTCAAGGCCACCCTGAGACTACAGAGTGAATTCCAGGTCAGCCTGGGCTAGAGTGAGACCCTACCTCGAAAAACCAAAAAAAAAAAAAAAATCTCAGGCAGGCCAGGAATTCCCTCTTCCAGTCCCTCCCCCATTCACTCTGCTTCCACTCCCTCTGCCCAGCCTCCTCAAGCTTGCTCCAGCAAGGTCATACCTGCTCTTCCCTCTGCCTGGAATGTTCTCCTCATCAGTAGCAGTATTAGTCTTTTCTCATTTGTTAAATTTCTGCTCTTCAAGGAGAATCACACTAAGAATCACCAAGTGACCTAAAATACCTACTTTCCACCCACTTTAGTAGTTCCTTGCCCTGACTTATTTCTATCCTAAATTGAAATGACTCTGCTTTTGTTCTGATTGTGATTTACTGATTGCCAGCTCCAGTCTCTGGAGAGACAGGGATTTTGTCTCATTCTTAGGGGAGGTGCTAACCCATAGGGAACTGATTTCTCATTGAGATAAAATTTACCTAATAGAGGGCTGGGGAGATGCTCAGTGGGTAAGCATGTTGTCCTGGGTTCTATTTCCCAGTATCCATGTAAAGCCAGATAAACAAAGTGGTACATGTGTATGGAGCTCATTTGCAGTGTTATGAGGCCCTGGTATGCCCATTCTCCTCTCTCTCTCTCTCTCTCTCTCTCTCTCTCTCTCTCTCTCTCTCTCTCTCATAAATAAATAAAAACTTAAGAATAAAAAAATTTACGTGAAAGCCAGACATGGTGGCACATGCCTTTAATCCTAGCACTTGGGAGGCAGAGGTAGGATTGCTGTGAGTTCAAGGCCACCCTGAGACTACATAGTGAATTCCAGGTCAGCCTGGACTAGAGCGAGACCCTACCTCGAAAAACCAAAAAAAAAAAAAAAAAAAAAAAAAAAAAAAAAAAAAAAAAAAAAAATTCACCTGAAGTAAAATCAGCCATTTTAAAGTACAGCATTCAGTGTCAGTACACTGGCAATGTGTAACCATCACCTCTCGATTCCTAAGTATTTTCATCAGTCCCCGAATGAAAACCTGTGCTCCTTGAGCAACAGTTGGTCCTGATACAGGGAAATATTGACACAGTTATATTTGGATTTTACCATTGAATTTTCCCCCGAGTTCGTGTCCTCTAATGCAAAAGAATTATACACAGGGACAGAATTAATTTTTTTTTTTTTTTTTGGTTTTTCGAGGTAGGGTCTCGCTCTAGCCCAGGCTGACCTGGAATTCACCATGTAGTCTCAGGGTGGCCTTGAACTCATGGTGATCCTCCTACCTCTGCCTCCTGAGTGCTGGGATTAAAGGCATGTGCCACCACGCCCGGCTCCAGAATTAAATTTTAATTACACATTTATTCTAATTTAGTATATTAGGAAAAGGGGAGTTAGATGGGAAATTCTCCCAATCACCATGTGAGAAGTTACAGAGTTCTCCAGCCACCAGTGTGGGGAAAACATGTGTCAGAGAGTTCAACAGAGTTTATATTATTTAGCTAAATAAGCAGCCAAAGAAAAGATAACAGAAAGCTCCCATCATGAGAAGGAGAGGTTCATGAGGGAAAATGTCTGGAGCCTGCCCCCCCACCCCAGCCGGCTTCCTGTAGGGAAGCTAGTTTTAAGTCCTCCCCAGGTGAGTCAGAGAGACAGCTGATTGGTTCATATCTGACCAATCAGTTTTAGCACCTAGGTTATAGCTCTAACTAGACACCTCCCATTCAAGGGGAGGGGCTGGAAGGGTAGGGGTGGTCCCTGCAGACACCTGACTGTCACAATCCCCCCTCTGAAGAAATAACCCTAACTGCTGTTAGGGTATTGGGGTATGGAATTTGAAAAAAAAAAAAGCATCAGAAAGTACATACATATTTAAGAAAATAAAAGCATCAGAAGAAGTACATACATGTTTAAGAAACAAGAATTAACAGTATGCATTTTTGAACCTATTAAGAAGCAAGGCAAGCTTAATAGAGGCAAGCTCCTGGGGAGGAGTTAAGGAGGAGCTTGGCAACCTTGTTTGGGGTCTCACTCCTAAACTCTCACAGTCCCTTCTACCCCAGCTCTTGGTAACCAACAACCTGCTTTCTTTCTCTCTGGATTTACCTTTTCTGGATGTTTCATATGAACTGAGTCATACACCACATGACCTTTTATTGTCTGGCCTCTTTCATTTAGCACAGTGCTTTTCTTTAAATGTTCTTATTTATTTATTTGCAAGGAGAGAGAGAGAAAGAGAGAGAATGATGTATACGCATGCTAGGCCTCTTGCTACTGCAAATAAACTCTAATACATAGGTCGCTTTGTGTATCTGGCTTTACGTGGGTATTGGGGAATCAAACCCAGGCCAGCAGGCATTGCAAGCAACCACCTTTAACCACTGAGCAATCTTCCCAGCCCTAGAACAATGTTTTTAAGGTTCTTCCACATTATAGCACATATCTGCACTTCATTCCTTTCTATGGCTGATTAATGTTCCATATGTGTGCTCCACATATGTCCATCTGCTGACAGACATGTTTCTATCTTTTGGGTAACGTGGTAGTTTGACTAAATGTCTCCCAGTAGATTTAAAAGTGTAAAGGTTTTTCTCCAGCTGCCTGGCTGGAGGAGGTGTCACCTAGGACAGATCTTAGGCCCTAGCCCTAAGATGATTCTGGGGTGGATATAAAATTCCAGCTATGCATATGCAAAGAGCAGTCGGGAGCTGAAGTCTGGCAGTTCTGCTATTGTTTGCTAGTTAGAGTGTGCTTGCTTTTTTTGGAGGTGCTGGTGCTGGGTATCTCTCTGCTTAAATCAGTGAAAGGGAGTCAACTTCTTTTGCCATTTTGAAACTTCCCTTGGATCTATTACTTTAATAAATACTTTCCTCCCAAAACTATACCTGGTGTGGAGATTCATCCCAGCGGCATCTGACTGACTACAACAGGTAATATGAGAATACTGTTAAGAACATTTGTATATAAGTATTTGTTTGAATACCTGTTTTCAGTTAGGGTTAGGGTTCTATATCCCCAAGGTATAGAAATTGCATGATCATATAGTCATTATATGCCTATACATGGGAGCTTTTAATAAATTTTTATATTATGAACAAGAGAAGAAAGAATAAATAGCACATCCAAGTCGAGGCTGGGGATGGATATAGCTCAGTGACATGTGCTGAGTATGAACAAGGCCCTGGGTGTGATCCCAGCACCAAATAGAGAAATCAAAATGCAAAACTCCAGTTCTTTCCAATTCCCAGACTCCAGCTATCCTGCCAGATTACCTTCCTGAAGAAGGAGTAGGGTTGACTAAACCTGAGCATCTAAAGCCTTATCTATAGCAGGACAATGTCATGCCCTGATCAGCACATAGTAGGTATTCAATGAAAGATTAAGACACATATAAGTAAGGCTGGAGTCACTATCTTTGGGCATCTATTTATTATTATTATTATTATTATTATTTTGGTTTTTCCAGGTAGGGTCTTGCTCTAGCCCACACTGACCTGGAATTTACTATATAGTCTCAGGCTGGCCTCGAACTCAGGAGGCAATCCTCCTACCTCTGCCTCCTGAGTGCTGGGATTAAAGGCATGCGCCACCACATCCGGCTTTATTTTTATTTTTGAGACAGGGTCTACACTATCCTAGTTTGGCTTCAAACTCACTGTGCAGCTGAGGATTACCTTGAACTTCTGATCCTTCTTTCCTCCACCTCCTGGGATTACAGGCATGTGGCACCATGCCCAGTTTTGGCAGTGCTGGGGGTTGACCTCAGATCTTCGTGCAGGCTAGGCAAACAGCCTACCATGTGGGCTATGTCCCCAGTCTATCTTTGTGCATATATTTTGTCCTTACTGTTGATGGTTAATGTCAGACAGATTCCTAGAGGGGAGACAAGTACGCAGAACAGCATGAACTTTTGAAAGGCATTCAACATATACACCATATTGCTTTCGGAAATGGCTGCAAAATGCTCAGCAGCAACCTCGAGAATGTTTGGGCTCAGTTTAGATTGCTCTGCTTGGTGGCCGTTGCCTTTTTTTTTGGGGGGGGGAAGACTTTCTCCTGAAAATGTCTTTTGTGCTGTCTCAACCTAGGTAACTAAGATTATTTTTCAGTGTTGGATATCAAACCCAAGGCCTTGATGGTACTAAGCATATACTCTAGCTATCCCTGCAGTGCTAGAAGGATTGTTATTATTGCTTTGTTTTCCCCATCTCCGGGCCTCAGTTTCCTCAGCTGTATGAAGTACTCCAGCCTTTTTAGAGTTAAAAGATGTCTTTCTTTTGGACACTATCTGAGTCCAGGATGTACACCAGCCAATTGACACCCCTGGACTTAGAGACCTCAGGAATGTAGCCTCCAGAAAATGAGACTAAATTAGTTCTTCCAAAGAAAATGCCCATTGAGAAAATGACTTCCCATGCCTTAGGCTTGCAGTCCTAGGGAGACATGTCAGAATGTGTCATACTTGGCTGCAAATGAAGGTGGGGTGGCTTATTACTGCTATTAGTGATCGTTTGTATGGGGCTGGAGGTGTACACAGTGGCTCAAAATGCCCAGAGGAAGCTGGAACAGAGAGCAACATTTCAGCCCTGAAGGAACATCCTGCCTTGGCTGATGATGGGAAGAGGGACCTTCCCACAGGAACTGGATGGACTTGCACAAACTGAGGTCTCACTAGCTGGCTAGAAAGAATGAATTGGAAGAAGGCAACAAAGAAGGATTTCTATGTACTCAGTTTTACACAGACAGGGTCTCATTCAGCAATCACAGAACTCAGGGATTTTTTTTTTTCAAGGTAGTGTCTCACTCTAGCCCTGGCTGACCTGGAATTCACTATGTAGTCTCAGGGTGGCCTTGAACTCATGGCAATCCTCCTACCTCTGTCTCCCCAGTGCTGGGTCTAAAGGTATGTGCCACCACACCCAGCTCAAATTCAGGGATTTTTACCTTCATCTGCAAGTGCAGGAATTACAGCCCAGGATGAATGCTCTTTCTCCTACAATCCCTGAGTTTTCCCCAGCTGTGTGGAAGGTATGATACTGCTGTAAATATAGAGGATATATTATCTGGGTGAGGGTACAGCAGGCAGAGAATGGGCAAGTGGAGGCTAGAAAGGAGCTGAGAATTTCCCATGGGCCCTGGGCTCTTTGCTCTAGAATTTTGTCTGACTTGAAATTCGGGGGCGGGGAGATAAGCACACAGGCTTTGGAATCAAGCAGATTTGGATTCAAGATCTCCATCCTAGAAGGCCAGGTGAGTCTCTCATTTCTCTGAGCCTCAGTTTTCTTCTCTGCAAAATGGAGATAAGAACCACTCAACCCTGCTGGTCCATGTGAGGATTAAATGAAATGATGTGTATACAGTGTTTGATGCATAGATGATTTGACAGTCACTGATTTTCTACCAGAAAGAGGAGGGACAAGGGATGGGGAAGAACAATGGCTGCTGTTATCCATAGTCACTTTGTAAAAGAGAGATGATTAAGTGCCTTCTTTGTGAGGGGTGAGAACTGACTGAGTTAATACAAATCACATGCTGCATCATAATTTGGGGCCCAGCACACCTCTGCTACTGTTCACACTTTATCCTTTTTGCCTTTGGGTTGGACCTGGAGTTCACCCAGAATAATCCTTGTTGGGGAAGTAGGAAAAGCAAAGGTCACAATGAAAATGTTTGATTCCCCAGCAAGGAGAGGGAAGGATACTCTAGCCCTTGGGCCCCCAGTGCTTTTGTCCTGCCTCTGGGTTCTGACACATGCACTTTGGTTTGTTGACTGGTGTCACTCATTCTTAAAAGAAAAGATGCCAAAGTGGAGGTTGGAGCATGAGCAAACCATTATCTAATATCATGGGACTGCAGAATAATCTTGGATTTTTTGGGGGGGAAATATATGGCTAATATAGGTACATATTCATTCATGTTTATTCATGGATTTGTTGTTAACAGGCACTGAGGGGAGGAGGGCAGACGCCTACTGAGCCTTTGCTTATCCCTAAATGGAGTCTTCATTCTCACCCCTGTTCTTTCATTTTAAATTAATACAAGAATGTGTGTGTGTGTGTGTGTGTGTGTGTGTGTG
>PVHP010020510.1:0-30576 GCA_004024765.1 Zapus hudsonius | reverse complement strand
GAACTCTGTTTTGTATGTCACCCACTGAAGTCAATCCCGAAGACCCCCTGGTATTTCCTGTGCCTTCTGTGACGGTGGTCCTCTGTTGCTTTCAGAATGAAGCGAGGCTGGGGAGGTAGCTTAGCAGCAGAACACTTGCCTAGCATGCACAAAGCCCTGGGTTCAGTCCCCAGCACTGCCACAGACAAAGACACCAGCAGACACCTAACAGGCAGGAGCTGCTCTCTCTTCCACGAGGCCCCCAGCAGTCATGACATGATGGGGCTGAAGAGAAGCTGCGTCTCAGTACTGAAATGACGTGCTCACCCACACAGGTGACTGCTGATAGGGTCCCTGTTACAGGTGGGCCGTTTGGTTTGGCTTTGGTATCTGCCTTTGGAGGCAGAGCGACGATATTCAGTGTCGGTAATTCTATCCAGTGCACCAGGGTCCTTATAATAAAAAACACGGGCCTGTTTCCATTTTTCAGATTCACTTCAGGCCCTTCGACTTATTTGATTTTCAGTGTGACATTTATCAGAGCTCTGTGGTTATTATTATCCTCATGGTATAGATTTTGACGCCAAGGTTTGGCAATTTCATGTGACCTTGATCTGAGTGGTGGAGCCAGGGTTGGATCCCTGCCCTGGGGTTCCTCACCTCAGTCACCTTCTGCTAAGCACGCTGCCCAAAGCGCTCCCACCACAGATGTGTGTCCCTTCCACATCGCGATGTGGGTTCCTCTTTGGAGAAAAGCACCCTCTCACTATGTCTTTCTGGAGAAAATATTAAATTTCATTGACATCCCCCTGAGCCAGCATCTCTGGCTGACACACATTCAGAGAGCTCTGCCTTGATCCCCACTTTCCTTAAGCTCTTTATACTTCTGTGCAGCAGAGGGTCAAAGGCGGGAGCAAGAAATCATATTTTAAATTGAATTCTGACTTCATTTGTTTTCAACTTGATTTGCCTCTCCGCCTGACAATGGAATGCTGATTATTTTTTCAATGGTGTCCTTTAAGAAGCAAGCATTTAACCTGGGTGTTTATGCCAAGAACTAGAGTTAGCTGCTGCACCGTGAGCAGTGTGGAGTACATTTGAGCTACGAGTGGGGAATGTGCAGATTCTTGTTTCTAAGTGGAGAAACTAGGATTTCCAAAGACACCTGGACTTGTGAGCTCTCTCCTCTGGCCACTCCCTCACTTTCCCCTGCTCAAAGCTGGGGGCTGGCCTGGGTCCATGGCAAACACCTTTGCTGAAATAAATATCTGGTGTCAATCAGTTTAGAAGTTCTGAAGACTCAATACTTTAGATGCATGAATCAAGAGGCATGCAACTTATGGCTTAAGAAAGCTGCTTAAAAGAAGGCAAAACAGGAGTCATCAGGAACCTCCGCTTTAGAGAGACAGGCAAGAGTCTTAAATAATTTTTCTAGGGATTATTTAAATGCAAGACAGGATGTTTTAAAGCCCATAAGAAATTACAGCTATGTAATTTCTTACCAATATTTATTATTTACTCAGACATGATAGCATAAAACAACATTAAAACTTCCCAATGCATTTGATTATGTAAACAATAATTTAGGGTAACCAGAAGCCAAGTGTTGATTTCATCCCATTTACAAGGACATTCATGTACTGTGTGAATTGGATTGTAAGTGTTGATAGGTATATTCAGGACGAAACAATAACAAGCCAGGCAGATGTTATAGGTAACAAAGTCCATTAGGTTGATTTTTTTATATTACAGTGATAAAATCTGAAATCCCTGCTATTATATGCGTTCAAAGAAATGGGCCAAGGCTGGAGATTCAGCAATTAAGGTGCCTGCCAGCAAAGCCTAACAACCTGGGTTCATCTCCCTAGTACCCACGTAAAGCCAGATGCACAAAGAGGTGCATGCATCTGGAGTTTCTTTGTAGCTGCTGGAGGCCCTGGTGCACCCATTCAATCTGTCTCTTCTCTTTGCTTCCAAACAAACAAACAAACAAACAAATGAGAGAAACAACTCAATTAAAAACGTTTGAATAAGGTGAATAATGGCAGAACATCTCAGTGTGTTCTCTGCCCAATGTCAGACCCATGTTAACATGAAGCGAGAGACAAGAACCCTCCAGATCCCTGGCAACTGCCATGTGATAACAAGGACGACATATTAATGACTCTCTGCTCTTCCCCTGGGGCCACTGGATGGAACCGAGGAACACTGGCTCAATGAGGTGAGCAGTTACAGGTAAAATTCTTCCAGAATCAAGCGATGTGATTTCCCTCTAGAAGCCTGTATTAGTATTCTCGTATGTATCTAGAAACCTCAATTAGTGGGTTATCTATATTTTTATATAAATCTCTTCATCAGCCACTACCAAAGGTTGGTGCCTGTAGGCTTGTCCCTGCTTCTTGGAGCAGGGGAGGGTTGGCTTCCAGTGGTGGAAACGTTCTGCGAAGGCTATCGCGTGGGATTCTCCTGGCCCCTTGAAGCTCTAAGTCAGATTACTGTGTCAAGATGCTAAGGGCTGACAAAGGAAAAAACCATCTCTGGGACAGTCTGAACCAGAGCCCCACTGCTCCTGGTGACTGGTTGCCGTGGTGACGGAGAAGATGCCAGGAAACACTGTAATGGCAAGAAGTATTTTCCTTTACCATGGAATTTCTGCTTCATTGTCCACTTTGAGGAAGATGAACAGCAGCCACACCTTGGTCTTGAAATGCCCAAGACATGAGCCACTCTTCTTTGCCATCCAGGTTCTAAATTTCCCGCAGGACAGCCAAGAAATTGCACCTCTGCGAAGGATTTCGGAACAGGGACCCACTGTACCACACGTCCCAGTGACTCGACATCAGCCCACAGCCACAGGGTGTGTGTCAGTCACGCTCATTGCTGGGACAGAGAGAGCACCCGAGTGAAGGGACTTAAGCAAGGAAAGGGTTTAATTCAACGTCCAGTTTCAAGGGGAAGGTCCAAGCCGGGAAGGCATGGTGGTGGAAGGCCAGTCCAGATGGTCACACCGGCAGGTAGGAAGGAAACACTTCCCTTCCCGGGAAGGGAAGTCAAGGAATAACGACTCACTCCCGGGACCCACTTCCTCCACACCCTTTCCAAACAAGGACCAAACAGGGTTCAGACATCCGAGTCTCTGGGGACATTTCACTGTCATGAGCCAAAGGGACCACCTCACATTCCAGCCACACAGGGTGCAAGTTTCCCCCTGTGTCCCTGGGTTTGTGCAGAAGGTCACTCCTTCCTCATGTGTCTGTGAAAATGTTTTCGCCTCCCAGCTTCCTGGCTTGTTAGGAGGATGACACATTTTAGCAAAAGTAAACAAAACGTCCTTGCATTTTCTTTTAGTAACTAAGAATATATTACTGCTGTAAACTTTCCATGTAAAGTTTTTGGCACATGTATTTAAAGTGACAGCAGACTTTTTTTTGCTTATAAACAGTGCTGACGTGTGGGTAGAAGGAAAGAGACTTTGTGGGGATCTCCAGCTGACTGGGGATGGGGAAGGGGGGCAACGGGGAATTGGGGATAGCAACTCATGGTTGGCCCACTAAACAATGGAACTCAAAACAAAAAAGAAGGAAAGAGACTTGGGGATCCTTTGACAGCACTCATCCCAGTCTGCTGGGACGTCCCTTGATTACTGAGCTCGAGGGGACTTCTTTTGTGGTCGTTATGAGGAAAGGAGAGAGAATTGCATCTCAAACCATCGTCTTTTGCCTGGTAGATTGGTATATATAAAATCAGAAATCACCACTTTTCAATAGCTCCAAATTTTAAGGTTTAATTTCAAAACAGTCTGATAAAGAGTATTTCTTAAAAACATCTATTGTTTTCCAAGACAGTCTGAATATGCCTCCCATGCCAAAGGAGGGACATTAGATCAGATACTGGGATGTTTCCTTTAGGTTCAAGGTGGCTGAACATGCTGGAGCTATGGCTCAAAGGCCTCGTGCTTGCCTAGCAGGCCACGAGACCCTGAACTTGGCCCCAACACCAAAAATCACAACAACAACCAGCACCAAGTCAACTGCGCTCATCTCTGCAACGAGTGAGATGTGGCTGCGAGTCCCCAGCTTTGGGTTTCATGGAAGCCGTTCCCCAGAGCTATAGGAATGATTTTCTTTCCTCACTCCAAAAATCACATATACTACAGTTTTCATGCAGTGAGAAGATCACCTGCCTCCTCCCTCCACCCACAATGGATTTGCTGGAACAGGGTCTGGTCACCATAGCAACCATTGGAAACCCAGGAGTGGACAGATGGAAAGTTCTGGCCCATCAGGTTGCAAGGCAGCAGAGACAGGGTGGGCTCACGGGAAGACCTCACACAGGGGCTCCTTCCTCACAACTCTGGAGTAGCTTTTGCTGTCTTCCCTGTCAGGTCCTTCCTGGGCCCGAGGCAGTAGGATGCCGGGCCCTGTGGGCCATTCCTTCCCGCAGACATGCGCCCTGTGCTCTGCTGCCTAGATTTAACGTTTACAGCTAGGGCTTTGATCCATTGGGTTAACGTTTATCTTTGGTGTGAAATAAGAGTCCAGCTTTATTTCTTAAATATATATTTTTTTATTTATGAGAGAGTAAGAGGGTGTGTGTGTGGGTGCACTAGGGCCTCTTGCTGCTGCAAATGAACTCCAGATGCTTTCACCACTTTGTGCCTCTGACTCTACCTGGAAATCAAGCCCTACTTGTCAGGCTTTGCAAGCAAGTGCCTTTAATGGCTGACCCATCTCCCTAGCTCATCTCTGCTTTTTGACTACTGACTGATAAGTCCAGCTCTCTGGCTCCTGCCACAAGGTGTTCCTGCTACCATGACTTTCCTGCCCTGATGAGCTGTATTTCTTCAAACTGGGAACAGCAAAAAACCCTTCTTCCCTTATGTTGTTTCTGATCAAATATTTAGCCACAGCTATGACAATTAGCTAATCATTTTTCTGTTCTTAATTTTTAAATTCTTTCTGAGGTCATCTTAAATGATAGTATTTATTTTTATTTTACGTTTGTTTATTGTGACTGTGTAGCAATGCGATTCTTTTTCATTTTTGTTCTTTTTGAGACAGTCTTGCTCTCCTAGGCTGATCTGAACTCACTGTCTAGCCCAGGCTGTCCCCAAGCCCATGATCCCTTGTTTCAGCACACGATGTGCTGTCGTATCTAGTAATAAGCTGCTGAATAGGATTATCTCTGATTCGAAGGGGAGAGGATTGTCTTTATCCCTCTGCTTGTTCTTAGGCATGAATCCAAGGTGCAGCTCCGTTCCTGGGCTTGAATGGCAAAGCAAATAAAGTGGAGCCGAACTATTGGCTGACGTTGGGCTTCCTCCTCTCAGAACTTGCTTAGAGTGAGGTTTCCAGTGATGAATGTAGTTAACAAATATCACTGAACTTGTTTTACCCTTTGTGCAAGTCTGTGGTCCAGGTGTGTGCTTTATACCTGCAAAATGGAGATCCTGTCAGAAGTCTGTTCTGGTATCTGAAACCACGCAGGATAGAATTTTCCTGGTCTTACCTAAGCTCATTCCAAGGGACAACATGAACTATAATATTATCCTTGATTTTAGTCGGAAATCGTGGTGCACACTTTTAATCCTAGCACTTGGAAGACTGAGGTAGGAGAATCACTGTGAGTTCAAGGCCAACCTGGGCTAGAGTGAGCTCCAGGTCAGCCTAGGCTAAAGTGAGACATTGTCTTAGAAAGAGAGAGAGAGAGAGAGAGAGAGAGAGAGAGAGAGAGAGAGAGAGAGAGAGAGAGAGAAACAGATGTAAATAGATTTCTTGATGATTTTTAATTTTAAAATAAAATAGTAACCAAAAAATGTATATAAACTTCTCCAAGAACACAGTGTGTAAAAAAAAATGATCTTCCCTTTCTGCTGACGTGGTATGTGCCTTACAGTTCCGTAGATTGCATCTAACATTCATCCTTTTTAACACATGGCCGGTCCAGTCCCTAGCAGAGGCCTCAGCTCCCCCTGAGTGTGGCCTTCAGTGGGTGGCTCGTACCCAGGGTCCCCATCATACTCTGGAGCTCTGGGAACCAGGCTCCGGAGCCGCCAGAATCGCCCTGGAAGATGCTTTGCTGAAGGTCAAGGGAAGGTCTTGTGAACAGCTGCACTCTGAAACAAAGCTCCCAGGAGCGTGGCAGGAAGGCAGGTGGGGAACCAGAGAGCCACCTGCAGCTGCCCATCTTCACGGCCTTCCTTCCACCCAGGTGCAGAGGAAGACTTGCCGGCAGCTGGGCGACGGCTCGTGTGCTTGACTTTGAGGGAAAATCCTTAGTAAATCATACGGTCTTTGCAAAAACCAATGCAATCTGAGGTCTAACCGGTGAGTGTTCAGGCTACGCGTCATTAATAATCTACAGCTCTCGCTCTTAGCGCAGGGGTCCGTCACACGTGCTCAGGGGTGACAGTCTGGTATTCAGGCCTGGTTGCCTCCCCGGCTGAGCAACTGCTCCTTCCCATTTGATTGCATGCAACACTTTAAAATTACTGTCGATTTTACCAATTATCATTTATAACATATATAAATTGAAAGTGTCAGTTCCATAAATTAAGACTTTAGAAACAGATTTCCATGTAACAACTTTAATTTGCAAGTTTATAATTGACAGTAATCTCCATGACGATTTCCTTTTACTGCAAATTATAAGCCAGCCTTTCTGACACAAATACTTAACGACTCCACAGCAGGAAGGGTTTAGACCGGGACAATCCACTCAAAGGATTGGATTCCTTCCCCATCACCTCATGGGTGAAGTATTCCAGGAACAATATAAAGTTGTTTGTGGCTTTTATTAATCTTTTCCTCCAGCTTTACACAGGAATTCTTTATACCAAGGCTCAAGTTACAAGATGTAGTTACTGATAATGTTTGGACTTTGCATCTGATACCTTGATACCAAGGGTAGTTCCGATGACCCACAGAGAACCTTTCTCTTCCTCCTCTTTTTAAAACTTTTAGATAACTTACTTGACAGTACTTTCCAGCATTCTGGAAGCATGTGTTCGCTGTTGTGACTGAAAGTATAGCTGATCTTCTCTGGAATAATCGTCTAGCGTGGTAAGAGCAAGAAATGCCTGAATGGACAACAGACTCTCTCTCTCTGTTTGAGTAGCTCTAAAATCAAAAGCAATGCTTCTGTAGCTGTGATATGTGATTTTTAACAAATGAAGTGTGTGTGTGTTGCGGTCAGCATTCTTGTTGCTGCGCAGAAAGAACCTGCACAAAAGCGGCTTGTGGAGGAATGGGTTTATTTGGCTTATGGACTCGAGGGGAGACTCCATCCTGGCAGGGAAGATGATGGCATGAGCAGAGGGCTGGACATCACCTCTGCTGCAGCACTGCAAACAGCGGCAGGAAGGTGTGCCAAATACTGGCAAGGGGGAGCTGGCTTATAACCCCCATAAGCCTGCTCCAACAACACAGCTCTAGTGAGGTTCTAATTTCCCGAATTGCCATCAGCTGAGGATCGATCTATCAGAACACATTCATTTGTTTGTGGGGGACACCTGGATCAAACCATGACAGTGTGTGTGCACGCATGTGTGCACACAGTGTACTTATTTGTGTTTACAGATGTGTGTACCTTACGCATGTGGTGCTCTCTTCTCTCACTCTTCCACCTTATTTCCCTGAGACCAAGTCTTTCATGAAGCCTGGAGCTCCCCGTTTATCAGTTAGACTGCCTGGCCAGGAAACCAGTGATCCTCCTGTCTCCACCCTCTCACCACTGGGGCTTAGCTTGCTTTTTACGTGGGTGCTAGGGACCAAACCACCCATGGGGCGAGTGCTCTTACCCATGCAGGCCTACTTGAAGGCTTTTAAAGATTATATTTTGACTAAATGCTGCTCATTCTGTGTAACACCATTCTACCCTCCCCATTTATTACTGAGGTGAAATACAGCACAGCGCTCTTTGACAACATTGGTTCTGTCCTGCCGTGGTCTTAACCCACCTCATCTTTTTTTAAATATATATTTATTGACCATAATGAGTTACATTATTTAGTGGGCAAACAATGAGTTGTTATCCCCAATTCCCCAAAGCCCCCCCCTCCCCATCCCCAGTCAGCTGGATATCCTCCTCCGTGGGTCATCTGGATCAGTCCTTGTGGCAGGGGACCCTGGATAGCCTAGTACTCAGCCCGGTTCTCCTGGCCCAAGTGTGTTGTTACCGAGGGGTGCCATGCCTCTGGATAGTCTCCCCCACCACGGCTCTCACAATCTTTCCGCCCCCTCTTCCGCTCAGTTCCCTGAGTTGTGGTGGGTGAGGATTAAGGCTGCTTTAATGTTGAGAACTTAGGGGTTTTTGTGTCAAAAATTGTTGTTTCTGTCTCACTGGCTTATCCTGTGTTGATGGAATGGCTGAACCCACCTCATCTTGTTCCCCCAAGTTAAGGAGAGATCCTTGCTCAGCCCTCTGCTTGGCTGACTATAAGAACTGACATATTCTTACCTTGCAACTGAGTGTTGGTGCTATAACATGTGGCTGGAGGCCGCAGCTTTGAAATTCGCTTCTAATAAAGTCTCAAAGCTTGGTTTCAAGAAACAATATTTATGAAGAGGTGAACCTATACTTTTCCTGTGGTTATTTCAACATTTTATCTTAGGGTTTTTGTCGTGTTCTCTGCTCACTTTTCTCCTCCATAGCCCTCTAGCTTCCTTTCTGGCTGACTGGATGGTTCTAGTCCCACGCTGTCCTGTCTGACTCAGTGGCCGTGAGGACCTGCTGGCAGCAGTGCCAGCTGCCATGTTCCCAGCCGCTTGCCGTGGAGTAGACTCTCCCAGAGCATCTATGCGTGACATCTGCTTGCTTGTTTTAAATCAGCGTTCTCCCATACAACATGGTTTACTGCTATATCCCTATTGATGGTCACACGATAGGCACTTGTGATGGTTAACGGTGATTGTCAGCTAGACTGGATTTAGAATCATCTAGAAAACACAACTCTAGGGGTATCTGGGAAGGCGTTTCATGAGTGCTTTAACTGAGGAGTGTGGGGGAAAGTGAGCTGAGCACCAGCCTTTGTCTCCCTCTGCTTCCTGCCCGGAGATCCAGCCTGACAGGTCTTCTCACACTCCCACCACCAGGCCTTCCCCACCGTGATGGACTGAGCCCACTGAAACTGTGAGCCCAGATGAACTCCTCCTTCTTTCGTTATGGTCAGGCGTTTCGTCACAGCCATGAGGAGAATGGCTAATCAAGTGCTCAACTTTTGGAATGAGTGAGTCCGGGCGAGGAATGTGCATCCTGTGCGTCCCCTGTGCGCTACAACTCCTTTCGGGACCTCCGTGTCACTGGAGACGTGGGGCAGCAAGGGACACTGCTTAGGGCCCTTCACACCATCGCTTGTTAGCACATTGTTCTACACGGAGGGCATTAGAAGGCGGAAACATGGATGTCACCGGGTCACATTTTCACACAAATATAAGGGCAAAATGTTACTCTTGGGTTACAGATTTGTTTCCATGTGCTGTAGACTCTTGAGAGTCAGACTGTCCGGTGGATGGCTCTGCATATCGGTTGACTGATGTTTCATGGGCTTATCGCATCCCCTCTGTAAGTGACTTCATCCGGATAGAACAGATAGAACGCATTTGCTTTCACTGGACATGAAATTACTCTTACATGAAAGCAATGAAGGCCCGTTCCCATGCTTGGGGAGAACATTACAGATCCGAGAGTCAGGCAGTTATCCGGACCTTTCCGTCTTCCCGGACTGTCATCTCCCTATTTTCTTTCTCCTGGATTCTACCGATGCTTCGACTGCAGTTCCACTTCCCTTTCTCTCCAGATCACCTCACACTCCCCCCTTTGCTTGGCACTCAAACACTTTCCCTCCTGGGTTGGCGTCTTGAACCATGATTTAGGTTTTCTTTGGAAGTCAGCCTTGCAGCTTTACCTTCTGAGGTAAGTGTCCATTTCTGTAAGAGAAGCCCTCTGCCTCTTGCTATGCCTACTGCTCCCCAGAAAGTCTAGAAAAATGACTATAGGCCCACTTGGGCAAAGGAGAGACACATTCAGAGAAGTAGGGTGATTGGCTTAGATTGGGGAAGTGACATCATATCTGTAATCATGTGCAACCAGGCCCTCGGGTGGGTAGAAGGACAGGGCTCCATTAGGCCAGCGCCTGTTTCTGCCACTCCTGGTTTCATCGACTTGTTTCTCTATAACACACAGAGGATGGGGCGAGAGGAGTCCTGGGTTCTAGACTGTAGGCACCAAGGAGCCAGGCCCTCAGGGGTCTCGCTTCCAAGTCTAAAAGCTAAAGCATGGTCACAGTTGTCTTTACTCTTTCAAATGTAAAAGTTCAGATGCTCAGTGCTCCCCCTTTTGATATTGACAGAGTGACAACCAATATTTTAATGAATAACACGAATCTTCCTCCTAATTACAGTCACCTTCCCAAAGCACATCAAACATTCACATTGGAAAATAGCGGTTGTTTTCAACAACACTTGGTGTTCCACTTGGGCATTGATTTATTTATTAACTTTTTATTTGATCCAGGGCGAATCCTGCAGCCCATTTCCACGCCTGGCCTGGGACTCACTCTGTAGCCCAGGATGGCCTCCGACTCACCATCGTCTTCCTGCTTCAACCTTCCAAGTGCTGGGAACAGAGGCACGAACTTGGCTCTGAACCTTTTAAATGACAGTTTAAAATTAAGCCTTACTTTTCAAATAATTCTGATTCAAAGATTGGTGAACTCCAGGCTCCATGAAGTGACTGAAAATGTTTGAGAAGCTTTACTAACCTTGAAATTGACTTCAGCCTCCTGCTGGTGTTCGCATTCCTCTGCTGCCGCCGGTTTTTGTTGAAGACGCAGGTTTTAAAAAAAGATAGTAAACGTATATTTTGTCTTCACTTATGTTTAAGAAATGACAAGTGTCATATTTTAGAATCAATAATATGATAGATTTAATAGAAGGGGACCTCAAGGGTACACTGATATGAAATTGTTGCTTTTCACAGATTTGAAATTGTAAGCAATTTTAAAGAAAAAGGAAGCATTACTTAGGCCATGATATTTTGCTATATCTAAAGGTCATCGCTTCTGCCAGTCTTTCTTATATTAATATAACTCTGAAATGTTATGAGACCTGAGAAATAAATTGAAAGCTTGAGAAAGAGTCTTTCTTGAGCTTTTTGGGCAATTGATTTCAGCATCCAGAAAGAGTAGCCAGGGGCACAACTCAGGATTGAGTTTCATGACTTGAATTTTCTAAGACTTAGAGGATGTTCCTGGGATGGCTTGGATAGGAACTGTTTCCCCCGAAGGCTTCCATATGGAAGGCTTGGTTCCCTGCCATCAGTGTCCAGAGGTGGGGTTTGTGGAGGTGATGGGGTTGTGAAAGCCCTGGATGATTTCAGTGACGGATTCAAAATGGGAACGGATCGTTAGATGGTGGAACTGTGGAAGGTGGAGGGAGCCTGGTTGGAGAAAATAGGCCACCGGGTGGGAGGAGAGTCCTTAGAAGCCGTATCTTTCCTGAATCCCTCTTCTTACTGATGCCTTGCTTCCTGGCTACCATGAGGTGAGCAGCTTTCCTTATCCAAGTACTAACCGGGCCCGACTCTGCTCAGCTTCCAAGATCAGACGAAATTCAGATGGTTTGCCCACAGACAACAGCCTCCTCTCTGTTGCTTTGCCCCAACTCAGTCCCTAGTGATGGAGCGCCTGCCTCATTATGGGAGCCATATTCCGTCTTTCTTCCCTTGGTAGGTGTTCTGTCACAGCAATGAGAACGAGCCCCTGTCCCCATGGAAAGCAAGAGGATCTGTTCATGGAAAACCCACATGACCCAACATATTTTGATAGAAAACAATTCCTTTTGTGATGATACAGTGTTGCCATCCCAACGTTTTAGGTGCCTGTCACATGAAATCATCACTGACAAACCTCCATCAGTTGGTCATAACTTGTCAAATCCCCGTCATTTTTTGGTGGCAACCTCTGTCCATAAGGAATATTTCATGTATATGTTAGATGCGCCTATTGGGTAGAGAGGAAAGAGACTTTTTAAAGACAGCAGCAGACATCGCTGCTATTTCTCGTTCCTCGACCCCGCCTCCAACAAACATAACACCTCAGAGGAAATGATCCTGTAAGTTTTGTTTGGGGACAATTGAAGAGCTCGGCCTGGCCTCCTTCCACCTGGGGGCCTGGGAAGCACATGACCACAGGCTTCAGTGACTTCCCTAATCGCATCTCTTCTCCCCCAATGCTCCGTCTTCTTCCCACGGTGCCTCTCTGACCAGATTTCCATATGCTTATCTTCTGACAACACTGCCTGGCCTTCAGATCTACTCACGCCTCCCATTAAAACATGGGATCTGGAAGGGAAGACACATCTGGCCCTTCAGCTTGGTCAGCTCAAGAAGAAAGAGAACTTGTCCTTGCCAGACACCAGAGGGCTCCCACGCAGCTGTGCGCCTCTCCAGAACAAAAGATCCTTCCGTGTGATTTATGTGACCGTGTGGCCCGTGTTGGAGTCCAGCCAACACACATCTCGTATCTTCTTTATGTATGGTGTGAGCTGTTATCCACTTATGGTGAAGCAGAGCTGAGGAAGGATTCCCATTTACATGTATGTAGATGCTCCTCAACTCACGAGGGGCCATACCTGCATAATCCCATCATAAAGGGACAGTGGTGTAGTTGAAAGTCAATATACTAAATCACAGCTTGCAAGGCTCAACCTACCCAGAACATGCTCAAAGGATTTACACAAGCCTAATTCCACATTTTTACACAAGTCAGGCAAAAATCACTGTACACAAAGCCATTTTACGAGAAAGTGTTTTCCATCTCATTTAACATAATGGAGGGCCGTGGTGGGGGAGAATATCCAGAGGCATGACACCCCTGAGTCACAAGATACTAGGGCCAGGAGAACCGGGTGACTCCTAGGCTATCCAGGGTCCCCTGCCCCAAGGACTGATCCAGATGGTCCTTGGAGGAGGATATCCAGCCGAGTGGGGAGGGGGAGGGGAGGCATTGGGGAACTGGGGATAACAACTCATTATTTGCCCATTAAATAATGTAACTCATTATGGACAATAATATAAAAAGAAACAAGGTAGAAATCTCAGGTCAAAAGGTCCAAGGCAGTCAGGTGTGGTGGCACACACCTTTCATCCCAGCACTTGGGCGGCAGAGTAAGGAGGATCACCATGAGCTTGATGCCAGCCTGAAAATACATAGTGAATTCCAGGGCAGCCTGGGCGATCTCAGAACAAGAACAACAAAAGGTCCAAGGCATTACAGCCATTTGGGACACTGCTATCCCTGGAAACGGAGGAAGGGTGGAGACAGCCGGAGACAAGTGTCCAGAAATGGAAAGCTGTAAACAAATGCAAAATCCAGCAGCCCATCTGTTCCTTCTCTTTTCGAGCTCTCCTGGCAGTGCCTCGGGCCTGGGGCTCATGGCGTGCTTTTTCTCTAGCTGTTATTTGATGACACTGGGCATTTCTTCTTGGGACTGATATTTCTCTGTTGCTTAATTTGTCACAGTTTGATATTGATCATACCCTCCTAGCTGTGAAGACAACCCCAGATTAGAAAAGAGACAACATTGCTGAGTAGGAGGATGGGAGAATGCCATAGCAAGTGTGTGGACGATGATGGCAGAGATGGAATTCCTCGTGTAATGCCCACATTGGTGACAGATGAGTGACAGGGAGAGTCTGTAGAGAAAAAAAGCACAAAGGGAGAGGGCGAAAGAGCCTCTGTGTCTATTACATCTTTTAAATTAGTGGGTCTTGGGTGGCACAAAGCCCAGAGAACTAACTGAAACAAATCTAATTCTTCCTTTGTCTTTGTACACAAGCTACTTCTCTCTGCTCCGACCAAGCACCTCCTGACCAGTGACAGTTTGAAAAGGAAGGGCCTGTTTTGGCTTTTAGTTTAAGACGGTATACCATCCATCATGGCAGGGGAAGCATGGGGGCAGGAGAGTGTCCTTAATTTTTTAGATGTCTTTTATCTAAAACCAAATGTTCTATGAGAGATAATTTGTGACTGATCACTAGCTACAGTGAAAAATGGTTCTAGAACGTGATTAAGCACATCATCATGACAGCAGATCAGCTTTCCAGTGGTGGTGCGCCCGTCCATCTACCTCTGCCCGGCTCCTTCGCAGCAGTGAGATGCCTATCCATCTCTGCAGTAACATGTCAGATATTGTCCACTCTGTGCTGTGTGTACTCGGGTCTCTAGTGCAGCATTTTCCAGTTAACATGGGATAAATCCTCCAGCAGAGCTGACTTCAACCTCCCCATGTGATATCACTAATGCACACTTGGGAGGTGTGCCTTGCTGGCTTCAGCTTCCAGCTCAGAAACAGTATGTCATCAGAATCATTCTCTATGTCACAGGCATCCCAAGGGCTTTTTCTTTTCTACTTTTCATTTGTTTATTTGTAAGCAGAGAGAAAGACAGAGGGAATACAGAAAGAGAGAGAGAATGGGCACACCAGGGCCTCCAGTTACTGCAAACAAACTGCAAATGCATGAACCACTTTGTGCATCTGGTACATGGGTCCTGGGGAGTCAAACCCAGATTGTTAAGCTTCTCAGGCAAGTGTCTTAAGAGCTGAGCCATCTCTGCAGCCCAGCCTTTTCTTTTTATTGCCTGTGTATATACACGTTGACATGTGTGTATGCACATGTGGAGGCCACAGGACAACCTCGGGTGTCATTCCAGGTTGCATCCAGCTGTTTTGGAGCAGGGTCTCTCATTGGCCTGGAACTCCCCAAGTCAGCTAGACTAGCCAGTCACTGAGCACAAGGGATCCTTCTGTCTCCACCTCCCCAGCCTGGGATGACAAGCATGTGTCAGCACACCTGGCATTTTTACATGGGTTTGGGAGATTGAACTCAGGTCCTCATGCTGATCCTCTTGGAGCAGAACGGACTATGAGAATAAGTCTACTGCCCCCCTTCCCCTGCATTCACTGTGAACATCCTACTGACGTTTGTCCGCCAGGTGGCCAATCTCATTGCATGAAGGGGAAAACTGTCAGGGCTCTGAAGTCCTGTGAGATAAGGAAGAGACAAGGCCGGAGGATACCTGGGGAGAATCTCTGAAACCTATTGTAAGTGTGTAAACTGCTAGGAGATGGTAACTGGCATGTGCAATGTCACATATCTACTCTGTATTCACTATAAAACCCCTTGTCAACTGGGGTGGGGGGCCCAAGACCTTTTTCCTGAGCTTGGAGCCCCCGGGCCCGGGTTTAGAATAAGACTTGACTCTCCTCTTGCCAAAGCGGCTCCGTCTTTTGTCACTGGGTATTTCTGCAACAACCCATCTCTTCAGCTCCCGTCCTAAAGGCTCCAGTAACGGAAACTGAAGGGCATAAACACGGATAGGAATTTCACAGGTTGACATTGACATTCTACATAGAATGGATTGCAGTGCTTGGCACGTGGATGGGCAGGTGCTTGGTTGGCCTTTGCTCCGTCCCAGTTTCACTTCCGTCCCCAGGAGAGCTGATATTGTGGATTCTTCAATCTTTCATGTAATTTCTTTGTTATTCTCCATTCATGAAGTAATTTGAGGGAGATGAAATAAACTAGGTTAGAATAAAGATTTGTCTAGAGAGCTCAGACTTACATAATAGCGATGGTTGTTGTTGTTTGCTTATTTTGCTGTTTGTTTTTAGCTGACACTGGCACAGGAGACGAGGAGAGGCTGTTTTGTTGAAGGGAACTCACGTTGGTATGTGTTCATCCAGCAAGTATCACTAACCCAAAAATGCCTCAGAATCAAAAGCCCTGGGCTTGGCAGGAAGTTCGGATGCTGGCCGTCCCACGGTGCCTTGACTGGTTTCTCGAGCTCTCCAAACTAGTTAAAACCTGCCCAATTCTTTCCGTCACATCTCTCAGGAAGACTCCAGAAAATGAGGCAAGACAAGTTCTTACATTATATAAATCCCCCAAGACAGTCTCCTGTATTGATGTGGGAACATCACTGGGATGTAGCTATGGGATATAGCAAGATAGACTCTGGCTCTTTAGAGATGATGCCACCTTCTAGTATTTCTTTCCTGATTTAATACACATTATAGAGCCACACTGGTTGTATCCTATAGTTGGTAGACCGCTCTTATACACGAGATGCTCTGTAAAAGACTTCTTTTTGGGGTGTGTGTGTGTGATGTGGGTGCACTTATGCTCTGGCCAATTGTGTGAAGGTCAGAGGAAAACTTTGGGCATCTATTTTTGCTTCCATCTTTTCTCAACTGAGATAGGGTCTTTCATTGGTCACTGCTGTGAGTTTCCAGGGTGTTTTCTTTCCTCAATCTCACTTCTTGTGCTAAGAGTGATGAAACTTCAGTTATTCATGCTATAGTGTCTGGATAATGTGGGCTCTAGAAATCTCAACTCAGATACTCACTCTTCTGTGGCAGCTCCTGTAAAAGACTTTTTTTTTTTTTTGAGGCAAGGTTTCACTCTATCCAGGCCAATCTGGAACTTATAAAGCCCAGGCTGGCTTTGAAATCATGGCACCCCTCCTCCTTCTGCTTCCAGAGTGCTAATACTAAAGGTCTGAGGCTTAAAGTAGAAATTATAGGGGATAGTATCCTATGTTCTTTATGATCTGAGCAGAATTACATGATCTTGGTGCACAGTGATGTTTTATAAATAATGAATAGAAAAGTTATAGATTGAGACAGGAACCAAGGATTTTCGACACAAGGACCTCTAAGCTCGCAACATTAAAGCAGCCTTTTTACTCACCCACCACGACTCAGGGAACTGAGCGGAAGAGGGGGCGGAAAGATTGTGAGAGCCGTGGTGGGGGAGACTGTCCGGAGGCATGGCACCCATCAGTGACAACACACTTGGGCCAGGAAGACCGGGATATCCAGGATCCCTTGCCACAAGGACTAATCCAGACAGCCCACGGAGGAGGATATACAACTGATCAGGGAGGGGGAGGGGGGGAATTGGGGAAGTCGGGATAACAACGCATGGTTTGCCCACTAAATAATGTAACTCATTATGGACAATAAATATATATTAAAAAAATTAAAAAATAAAATAAAATAAAATAAAACAGCTGGCAAAAAAAAAGAAAAGTTATAGATTTAATTCAAAAATTTCATGTCATTTTCCTGGCCCAGAAAAATTACCTGCCCTGCAGTGAAATTCTTTAAAAAAATTTTTCCAGCCTGAAATTTGAAGGTTTTTTTTGCTTTTAAGAATATAAATTAGCCAGGCGTGGTGGCACACGCCTTTAATCCCAGCACTTGGGAGGCAGAGGTAGCAGGATTGTCGTGAGTTCAAGGCCACCCTGAGATTACAGAGTGAATTCCAGGTTAGCCTGGGCTAGAGCAAGACCCTACCTCAAAAAACCAAAAAAAAAAAAAAAAGAATATAAATTTATAGTTTGGATTTGTTTAACATTGACCTACCCAAGAAGTTTGAAATTTAAAACTTCTCATCTGTGGGATCCTGCTGAGAGGCTCGGAGAACATAGGGTTAAAGGAAGGTTAAGACTGGCCTGAAACCCCGATTATCTCATTCTGAGACGGTAGGAGTTTTGGCCGTCTCCTTCCCCTTCCCTAAACTCCAGCCACCTGGAGGACCCCAGCAAACCCTGGTGTCATGGTTTGATCCAGGCGTCCCCCACCAACAAATGACTGTGTTCTGAGTGACTGATCCCCAGCTGATGGCAGTTTGGATTTTACAACCTTGCTGGAGCTGTGTTGTTGGGGGCAGGCTTATGGGGTTCTAAGCCAGCTTCCCCTTGCCAGTGTTTGGCACACCTTCCTGCCGCTGTTTGCAGTGCTGTGGCAGAGGTGATGTCCACCCCTCTGCTCATGCCATCGTTTTCCCTGCCAGGGTGGAGTCTCCCCTGGAGTCCCTAAGCCCAATAAACCCATTCCTCCACAAGCCGCTTTTGCTTGGGTTCTTTCTGCACAGCAACTAGAAAGCTGGCAGCAACATCTGGTAAGCCTAGGCATTTCAAGGCCCGAGTTTCTTGGAGTTCACATACTTCAGCTCTAAGGTGAGAACAAGGCCCAGGCACCAAGAAAGGCCTTTCCTGAGACACCCACAGGCCACCCTGCCCCTGCCAATCCCCTTGCCCCTTGTCCCCCTGCCTCTCCTTTTCCTTCTAAATAAAAGCACCTCCCCAATCTAGTAAATGAGCTGTTCACTGCCACTGTCTCCTGAGAGTTCTTCCTCCCGTCATGCTCGCGGTTCCAAGACTCTGCCCACCAGCTCTGTGAATAATCAAGGGTCGATGCGCAGCGACCCCCCAAGGAACCCACAGACCCACAGAATCGAAAGTCAGAATTGACATTAAGGGAATGACTGATTTGGGTCTTCTATTTGAGTACCAAACAGCCCTCTAAACAACCTACTAACTGCTGTGTTTATCTCGTCACACTATGCTTTCTCTGTGCCCTTGTATTTGTATATTTATGAAATCCTCACCCCCACCCCCACCTGCAGATGATCTGTCTTTTGCCACCTGCCAGTTAAACTTGCATTCTAGAAGATTCCTGGGAAGAAAGTGAGCATTCCACCAGGGAATATGTAACCATCTCAGTGATCTGCATATAGGTTCACCAGAAGGCTACTTTGGAGAAAGTTCTAGACTAGAGAAAATGGGTCTTACTGCTGTCCCCGAAATTCATTTGTTGAGTCATTTGATATCTTTGTGTTTAGCACCTGTGTGTATGAAGTTATAATTCTGTTTCTTTTCTTCTGTTCTTCTTTTAAAAATATATATATTTGTTAACCATAATGAGTTACATTATTTAGTGGCCCAACAATGAGTTGTTATCCCCAATTCCCCAATGACCCCCCTCCCCCATCCCCAATCAGCTGGATATCCTCCTCCGTGGGTTGTCTGGATCAGTCCTTGTGACAGGGGACCATGGATAGCCTAGTACTCAGCCTGGTTCTCCTGGCCTGTGTTGTTACTGAGGGGTGCCATGCCTCTGATAATCTCCCCCACCGCGGCTCTCACAATCTTTCCGCCCCCTCTTCCGCTCAGTTCCCTGAGTCGTGGTGGGTGAGTATTAAGGCTGCTTTAAGGTTGTGCGCTTAGGGGGCTTTGTGTTGAAAATTGCTGGTTCTTCTGTTCTTTTCTTTCTTTCTGGAGACAAGGTCTCACCATGAAACACAGGCTGGCCTGGAACTTGAGATCTTCCTACCACAGCTTTCAGGGTGCTGGGAGTGAAGATGTTCTCAACCCCACCTGGCTTGTCTAGTTCTTTCTGTCTTTTGCATATCAAGAAGGATTTCAGGGAGCTAAAGTAATTTCAAGAACACATTTGAGGGTGAGATAGTTCAGTGGGTAAAGGCACTTGCTTGCAAACCCTGCTGGCCTGGGTTCAATTTCCCAGCACCCAGGGAAAGCCACATGCACAAAGTAATGCCTGTTTGGAGTTTATTTACAGTGGAAGGAGACTCTGGTGCACACACACACACACAGAAATAAAATAAGTACATTACATTTGGTGACCGCACAAATGAGAGTTCATATTGACACATACATGTATATACACCATACCCCTACACACACACACACACACACACACACACACACACACAAAGCAAACACAAATCAGAACCATATGAGATCATAGAAGTCCATATATTTCATTAGACAAATACAGAATAGTCTTCTTTATGGTTGAAATATTTGATCAAAGTAAAATCAGCACCATAAATTTGTATGACTTGAGGTAAAATTTTCAAGCTTCAGATGATAAATACTTCTGTGTTCAATGTGTGAATCATTGTACCTCAGCTTAGTAATGGAGACAAATGCTTGGGCTCAGCTCCAGGCTGATTCTAGAACAGTCAATGTTATTTGTCTCAATGAAAAAAACATGAATAACTTTGATAAATAAGTCACTGATATTCCAGAATATCCTTATTAACTAGAATGCTGGCCAATAACATTATTGTTAAACAGCCCCAAATAAGAAAATACATAGAATCTATCTGGCTTCTTGTAATTCTGTTCTTCAGTACTTAGAGGGAACAGGGAGTGGTTAAAAGTTAGGCAGTAGAGAGCAGCCGAAAATAAATAATTTATGACAGTGATCGCAGGGAAGTTAGAAGAGAGACTGGATTAGTTAAAACACCAAAGTATTTTATAAGTAAGGAATCTGGCAGTATTATACCTTTACCTGCACAGGAGGTCAGAGAAGACAGCGCCCTCTACTAATAAACCATCAACCATACTTAAATCCCCACAGGGGCATGCTGGCCAGGGAGACTCTCCAGCTGTGGGGAGAGAACAGCAGGGACAGAGAATGGTAATCAGCCTGTTGTTCACTTTGCAAGCTGCTCAGAACCTATTCATTGCCTGCTAACCTTCCAGCTACGTGGAAGACACCTGTTCTTTAACACACTAGCAACTCCCCAAATTTTAGGTGGTGTTGATCTTTTTCCTTAAAATCATAAAGCCCTATCAATACTATTCCAATTAATGTCTATCATGGCTGCCAGAGTGCTAAAGTCAAAAATGGAACTTCAGCATTTCATTGAAACCATTATTTCTGTATCTCTAACAAAAACAAGCACGTTTTTAGAATGGCGGTATTTTAATTGCTTTCCTCATTGCTGTGGCAGAAGCAGGCTAAGGGTGGGAGGCGTGGCTTTGGCTCACGGTTTCAGAGGATCCAGTCCATCATGGTGGAGCCAGCATGGCTCAGTCTATCTCTCACGTCTTGGAGGACCGGAAGGCAGAGGGCCGCTCTGGTGAGTTGCTGACTGCAGTGAAGGCTGGAAGACGACACACGAGCAATGCAGGAAGGCTTTGAAGCCCAGAGGGACTCTAACCCTGAATGGTCACCCAGGGACCCACACTCACCTGCCAGGCTCTGTGCCTCTGCCTGGTCCAGGTGTTCAGCTGCAGGGGGACAGCCTCCACTCAAACCATGGCAGTGGGCGTGTACAGGAAAGCCCTTGCATGGATAGTCCATTACCACTGAGAAGAACGAGCCTTGGGGCCCTGGTTCCCTCTTGGTCCCTCAGTCGAGGAAGCCATATTCACATACAGTTTGGCTTTGTTCTGGTGGTGCTGGGGATCAAACCCAGGTAGGCAAGTGCTGTGGCCCTGGGTTCACCCTCAGCCCTGCTCTTCTTGCTACGATCTCAGATCCTGTGAGAACGGTGGTCTGACAGTCTCTCAGAAGCTCTAGCAGCATTTAGAGACGCTCCCCAGGAGCACCGCTTTGCTGTTCATTTCTGGAACCTTCATGCACTGTCAGTGATGAAAAACTGGGCAGTGCTGTCTTTGGAGCAATGGCTCTTACAGAGGAAGCTGGGCGGGTTCCCCGGGGCTGCAGTGGGCAGGGTGTTGGTCTTCCCTGGGCCGCAGCAAGAAGAGCTGAGAAGATGGTGCGACGAACCAAGCAGGGAGACTTCAATGAACGGGAGCATCTGCGGGCTGTTAGGTAGATAGTGATGGGACTCCAGAAGAAATCCTTTCACCAAAGCCCCAGGCATCAAAACAGCTTTCTAATCACAGTTTTCCTTCCATGCACTTCCTCCACATTAAGTATTTAGTTAATGAATCTGCTTCTTCCTACAAGTATGCTCTGTGCTTTGTAAATCTGGGTTCGGATTGAACACATTTGGCAAGTTCATTATACAAAAGCAGAAATAATTTCTCCAGGCCTCTTTGGGTATCTTCCCACCTCTCTCTCTCTCTCTCTCTCTCTCTCTCTCTCTCTCTCACACACACACACACACACACATACACACACACACACAGGTACAAAGAACTGGGAACTGTAGAACACAGAGCTAATGTGAGTCATTTAATGCTGATCATTTTCTAATTGCTTTTATTTGAGAACCAATGCTTCCTGGAAGGAGCAGGAAGGGACATCTTTTTTTTTTTTATTGTCCATAATGAGTTCCATTGTTTAGTGGGCCAACAATGAGTTGTTATCCCCAATTCCCCAATGCCCCCCCCTCCCCATCCCCAGTCAGCTGGATATCCTCCTCCTCCGTGGGTCATCTGGATCAGTCCTTGTGACAGGGGACCATGGATAGCCTAGTACTCAGCCCAGTTCTCCTGACCCAAGTGTGTTGTTACTGAGGGGTGCCATGCCTCTGGATCGCCTCCCCTACCACGGCTCTCACAATTTTTCCGCCTCCTCTTCCGCTCAGTTCCCTGAGTCGTGGTGGATGAGTATTAAGGATGCTTTAATGTTGTGAGCTTAGGGGTTTTTGTGTCGAGATTCGTTGGTTTCTGTCTCACTGGCTTATCCTGTGTTGATTGAATGGCTGTGGCTGTGGGTCCCTTGTTCATCCCGTCATTCTCTGCGTGGTTCCCTATGGATCCTCCATGATATGACTGTGGTGGCTCATCTCTTGAGGAAGGCACGTCCTTGAGCACCCTCCATGTGCCCGGCAGGTTCACAGTTGGCAGTGATGGCTCAGACAACAGAAGGTGAAAGATGCCAATGACTGTGTCTCAGATGCAGACTCGCTTGTCACTGCCATTTCTCAGCAGTCTTTGGCAAGCAAGCACCTCTACGAGGGAGAGGACGACACTGGAGTCTGGGGTCGAGGCTAGACCACAGTGAGACCTGAATAAACCCATGTGTTTACCATGCTGGGAGCCGACCTGCTCTGTTCTATGGGCCCCTTTCACAGATCCCCATGGATTTCTGAGATTTTTCATCTTGAAGTGGAATCTGCTTGATTCCTGCAGGGCACGAAATTTTTGTGGTTATGAATTCGGCTTGTAGTTATTTCTGTCATGAGGAATGCTTGTATTTCACGCGTTGTCTGCCTTACTCTTCCTGACATATTGGTCCCTTTTGTTCCTTGTAAGAGACTTGTGAGACCCTGTGTGGCCGATGAGCTGTTCCATGTGGACGCTATTATGATGACCTCCCTTAAAAGTTACACCATCATTAAATGGACGAGCTAATTTGCCAACTACCTATTCAATGTCTGCTCTGCGCTATGTTCTGCAAGAGTCGATGGGTAGGAATGGACTGGCATTAACAGAACCGACAAAGGAAGGCTTTGCGTTTAGCTTCACGGAACATTCAGTCCAGATGGAGGGAAGATTCCGAATGAGCACACCGGGATCTTTGCAAGATCCAAACTGTCCTCGGTCCTGACATGAAGAGTAAGAGGATCTCGAAAGAGTGAATGATAGAAAGTTCCAGACAAAGCAATGGTATGCCCAGTGGCCCCGAAGAGATGACTGTTCCCGGAACTGGGAAGAAGGGAGCAGAAACGACATGAGATGCGGACTTGGGCCAGTTTGCTTGCAGTCCCGTCAGTGGTGGAGGATCCCAGTGAGGTATGTGTCTGATGCTTTACGGGGATCTTGGGCCACAGGGGACAGTAGGTGCTGGGGACAGAGTGGACACTGGGCTCCTAGAAGGGGCTGCTCAAGTGTTTCAGATAGCACAGTCAGGCAAACACCTGACCCCGCATCCCATTTGTGGTTCTCTCCTCCATGGGCGCCTTGGGCCATCTGTGGAGGGAAAACGCAGAGAGAGAAGCGGGAGCCGGGGGAGCTGTCCGCTGTCTGCTGTCCACTGTCTTAGGGCTGGGGCCCACAGAGCTAGGGGGAAGGCGCAGGGGGATCTAGAGGGACACAGAGACGAGCAGATGCGTGTTGTATCCACGTGGTTCTTTATTCTATTGGGGGACCTACTCTATATCTAGGGAAAAAGGGGGTCTCAGGCATGGGAAAATGGGGAAGGGACAAGGTGGTTGGTTGATGGGGGTGGGGAGTTGGCAGCCTGCACAGGGATAGGTGGGTGGGACAGGTGGGTGGGGACAACCTGAGAACACCTCATTTGAGGGCTAAGAGTGGCGGGAAATACATGATGCCAAGGTCTGTCCCTGGGGATGGGTACAAGGAAGTTTTGCTGAAATTCAATGCCAGTCCTGCTGAGATGGGGATGCTGGTTTCGGTGGCCGGCCCATGGGGGTGGGAGTTAGGGTGGGTGGAGCTGGGAAACGCCTACCGGATCACCGGGGTTTCACCTCCTCATACGCCGTTAACCCTTCGCTCTCCGTGCCCTCAGTAGCAGAGCCAATAGTTAATGTCCAACACCATTGTCTGTAATGTGTCCCACAACTTCCCCGGACAGTGATCAGGGTTGTTTCCTTGTCCCTATTTATAGATGGGAACCTTCAAGCTTGTCAGAAGCACATTTCCAAAGAGAGTAAAAAATAATAATCAGATGCTGGTTGTTGAGCCACTGTGTTCATTTCGTACACCACGCCTACTAGCACATAAAAACAGGTTTGTGTTCTTGGTCTAATTTACTCTCCTTTTGTCTTAATTTCCAATTTCTGCAGTCATTTCATGCTATCGCAAAACCAAAGAAAGACAGGGACTGGGGATGAGCCTCAGTGCTTGCCTCACATGTCTGAAGCCATGGACTCAACACCCCATACTGAAACACACACACACACACACACTCACACTCATTTAAGCTGAACAAGGTGGCTCACACTCACAATCCCTGCATTTGAGAGGCTGTTACAGGAGGAGTGCTAACAATCTCAGGCCAACCTGGGTTCCACAGAGTGAGTTCCAAGTCAGTCTTGACTAGAGAATGAGATCTGGTCTCCAAATAAATAATAAATAATAAAAAGGAGAGAAAGAAATAACTAAGAATTTGTGCATACAGATTCACATTGTAATCTAAGACTAGAACCTCCTCAATAAAGCCTTTGCAATAAAAACGTTTAATAAAATGGCAATAAGTTCATGAATGAAACTAAGTAACTCTCGGTCTGCACATGCATTTACGCATTACAATATGTGATTATTGGTGTGTTTGTGGAATGATTAATATTCTCTTTTTAAATATTTTATTTATTCATTTTCAAGCAGAGAGATACAGAGAGAGAGAGAGAGAGAGAGAGAGAGAGAGAGAGAGAGAGAGAGAGAGAGAGAGAGAGAGCACCAGGGCCACCACCTTGTGGGTCTGGCTTATGTGGGTCCTGGGGAATTGAACCGGGGGCCTTAGGCACTGGAGGCAAGTGCCTTAACCCCTGAGCCATCTCTCCAGCCCAGATTAATATTCTTATAATTGACATGATTCGCTTTTATAAATGAGCCACTGGGTTGTGTTTGCTTTTTACAAATCTTTAATTTGTACTTTACAGCATCTCATAGTTGGCTCAGACACCTAGTCTCCCTCTCCTCTCTCCTCCCTCTCTTTCTCTGTCTCCGCGTCGTCTCCTCCTCTCTGAAAGAACCATATACTCCAGTTCAACCACTGCCTGGGTGTCCTGTCCAGTTACATCGCAAGAGCACAGGAGTAGTTGGAGTGGCTTCCCACCCTCTGCCTCCCCTCACTCACCCTCCAGAGGACGCCATTCAGCCTTCTTTCCTCGGGAGCCCTCACGAGCACCCTGGGCACAGTGACTTTTGAAGAATCTCCTGTCAACACCGCTTATTTCAAGGCCACCATGATGGTTAATCTCTAGTTGCAAAACCGACCGGGTTAAGAACCACCTGGAAACAAATCTCCTGGCATGTCTGTGAGAGTGTCTGGATTAGAGCCACGTAACTCTGGGCAGCACCTTCCATGGGCTGGGGGCTGCGGACTGAATACAAAGGAGAAAGCGAGCTGAGTAGCAGGATTCATCCTTCTCCGCTTCCTCCTTGTAGATGAGACAATGGGACAGGCTTCTCCTGCCAGAATAGACTTCCCTTCTAAACCGTAAGCTGGAAATAAACCCTTTTCTTTATGTGCAGCTTCTGGTTGGGTGTTTGTCCCAGCAACAAGAACGTAACTGGTTCAGCCACTATATGTATGTATAACCCAAACAGGTGAGGAACTTCTACGATTGTATCTTTATGTTGTAGCTCCGAATTCACCATATGCAGAACTAAATTCCACACACAGCTCACATTTTAGCAAAATGTTCTGGAACAAACACCACGCTTACTCTGCACATCCGTGATCACGGATGGACACATAGTGTTCATGCCTGCACACACAGATCACTAAATGCATTGACGTGCTGCCTTGGAACAAAGCAATAATTATCATATAGAGAACAGATGATCGAAGAGGCTGGTTTTGTTCCTTAGACAAAAAATTTTGAGGAGTAAACAACACATGTTCCAAACATTTGAATATTTTACTGGCTCATTTCTATTGTCTAGATCACTGGATTAAGAAGTAACTAGGCAGGCTGGAGAGATGGCTCAGCGGTTAAGGCACTTGCCTCCAGTGCCTGAGGCCCCAGGGTTCAATTCCCCAGGACCCACATAAGCCAGACCCACAAGGTGGTAGCTCTGGTGCTCTCTCTTTCTCTCTCTCTCTCTTTGCTTGAAAATGAATAAATAAGGGCTGGAGAGATGGCTCAGCGTTTAAGGCACTTGCCTCCAGTGCCTAAGGCCCTGGGTTCAATTCCCCAGGGCCCACATAAGCCAGACCCACAAAGTGATAGCCATGGTGCTCTCTCTCTCTCTCTCTCTTTCTCTGCTTGAAAATGAATAAATAAAATAATAAAAATACACACTGAAAATGGATGATATTTTAAAAAAGAAAATGAATAAATAAAATATTAAAAAAAGAAGTAACTAGGGCTTTAATGAGGTACACCTTTGGCTACATCTGTGAGTGTTTTCAGAAGAGTTTCCCAGGGGAGGAAGAACTACCTGGAATGTGGGTGGCACCATCCTGTGTGTCGGGGTCCCAAGCTGAGTAAATGGGAAAACGGAGGCAGCCAGCGGAGCACCGGAGTTCAGCTCTCTCTGCTTCTTGGTCCACTCAGATGCAAGCAAGCTGCTTGGCGATCCGATCCTGCCACCATACTTTCCCTGACAAGATGGTCTGTAGCTCATCAGTGAACCGAAATAAGTCCCTCCCCCTTAAAACTTGCTTCTTTGGCACCAACAAGAAAAGTAACAAATATACAAATATACCTTCCGTATGGGAGGGAATCTTCTTGTAGGTTGCTGTAGCCTAGGTAGCAGTTTTTGTCTGAAAATTATAATATTCTAGCCATCAAGGGCTGGAGAGAGGGTTCAGTAGTTAAAGGCACTTGCTTATAAAGCCCGACAGCCTGGGTTCGATTCCCCAGGACCCACGTAGAGCCAGATGCACAAAACAGCACATGCATCTGGAGTTCATTTGTAGTGGTACGAGGCCCTGAAATACCCATTCATTCTCGCAGTCAAACCTCTTTGCCAGGGAAGCTGGCTTTCTTAAGGAGTAAAGAGAAACTTTATGTCATGGGTTTATGGAAACAGGCTGGAAAACAGACAGCAATATTGTAAAAGGCTTGGCTGTGTTGATCTAGGTGAAGCCACTACTCTAAGATTCTATGGTGATAAGAAATTTTTATCGCAAATCCCATTTATACCAAGAACAGCTGGAAACCACAATTTCCTTCCAGGTCACAGCCGGTGGAGAAGGATACACTGTAATAGAAATCGCCTGGATTCCTTGAAGGTATCTTTGGCCTCTTTAATCTCCAAGGTTAGCTCTGCAGGGAAATTATACCTCTCAGTTTCCTTCTCTTTGGAATCAGCAACTCAAAAGACTTTCGGCAATCATATGGAGCGGGTCCTTCTGGGCCAGTCCCGGCTGGTTCCTTGATGGTACGTGGTAGTTATACCATCTAAACTCTTCCGTGGGAAGAAAGGGCTTCCTCTGGGCACATTCGTGACCCGAAGACAGACATGACTTTTACAAGTTTATTTAGAGCTATAGAGCAGTGGTGGAGATGCCAAAACTGAATGAACCTAGGTTGATTCCCAGAAGTAAGTATTTTTACGAAGACTGAGATGTCTTGCTTCTTCTCTTTTATGTCTTTCTTCTCCCCAGTGTTTGAATACCTGCAGGTTATTTTCCTTTTGAACGATGTGACAGGCCAGAGAGGGAAATGTAACCGTGAACTTGGTGCGGCTTACGCTTTGTGTTCTCGGTACTGAACAGCGAGGATCCCTTGTCCTGGTTTGTTTTGCTTTTTAATGTGTCCATGCATATTGGGCACTAGGATTTTACTGACCAGAAAGAGAGCCATATATGCTTAGGAAGGAGAACCATATATACTTATGAGAGAGGACCATATATACTTAGGAAAGAGAACCATATGTACTTATGAAAGAAGACTATCTACACTTATGAGAGAGGACCAAATATACTTAGGAAAGAGGACCATATATACTTATGAAAGAAGACTATCTACACTTATGAGAGAGGACATATACACTTATGAGAGAGGACCATATATACTTGGGAAAGAGAACCACATATACTTAGGTAAGAGGACCATATACATTTATGAAAGAGAACCATACATACTTATGAAAGAAGACCATATATACTTATGAGAGAGGACTGTATATACTTGGGAAAGAGAACCTATATACTTATAAAAGAGGACCATATATACTTAGGAAAGAGGACATATACATTTATGAAAGAGGACCATATATACTTAGGAGAGAGAACCATATATACCTAGGAAAGAGAACTATATATATTATGAAAGAGAACCATATACATTTATGAGAGAGGACCATATATACTTAGGAAAGAGGACCATATCCACTTATGAGAGAGGACCATATATACTTGGGAAAGGGAACATGTCCAAGAGGACATGTGGGCGGCTTCCATGCTTGTCATTGTGAATGGTGCTGTGAGGAGCATCTTCTTCTGATTTCGTTCCCTTTGGTATTTCTTATGTGTTCATGAGCTGAGCTATTGGTTAAAATGTTGAATAAAATCCAGAAAGGTTCAACATTGTTTTCTCATTGCTGTGACTAAGTAGCTGATGAAAACAGGAGGAAGGGAGGGAGGGAGGGGGGAAGGCAGAGGTAGGAGGATCGCCATGAGTTCAAGGCCAGCCTGAGATCAAAGGCGTGTGCCACCACGCCTGGCAACTTTCAAACTCTTGCACGCCTATAAGGAGTGGTCCTAGGAAATCAGCTTTACATCAGTTCAGCATTTGTCCTCAGGAACCATCCTCCTGCCCCACTGTTTATGAAGTCACCTGTATTTTATTTTTAAAACATAATTATTTATTTGCATGTGCACATGTGCGGGTGGAGGTCAGAGGACAACCTTGAGGCTCTGTGATCTTCTTCCACCTTCTTGCGACAGGGTCTCCTGCTGCTGCAAACCAACGCCAGTCTCGCTGGCCCATGAGCTGTGGGCCGTCCTGGCTCTGCCTCTCACAGTTGCAGACACCTTGGATCCCCGAGTCAAGCACCATTGTTCCGGCTTGACTCCGTGACTTGGCGCCGGGAGGAGCAAACCTACGTTGGCAAACAAAGCCCTTTACCTGCTGAGTCGTCTCCCGCCCAAGCCACCTGTATTTTAAATGTGCAAAACTTTCTACAAGTGAGAAGCCAGGACCAACTTGATAGGCTACACTCTATGGCCAAAAAGCTCTATTTGAAGCTATGTGTCATCCAGGTTCTGCCGGCCCTAGTGTGTTGTTACTGAGGGGGCAATGTCTCTGGGAATTCTTCCCCACCATGGCTATCACACTCTTTATGCCCCCTTCCGCTCAGCTCCCTGAGTCATGGTGGGTGAGTATTAAGGCTGCTTTATTGTTGAGGTCTTAGGGGTCTCAGTAATTCTGCTTTAGGTTGTGTAGAAAATCGTTGGTGTCCGTCTGGCTTATCCTGTGTTGACTGATTGGCTGTGGTTATGGGTCACTTGTTCATCCCACCGTTCTTGCGGGGTTCCATATGGATCCTCCATGGGAGGTCTGGTGTGGCTTACCTCTTGCTAGGATGTCAGTTATCAGCCTGTGGTTTGTTGGTAGGGGTGGATGAGCAACAGCTCTCTTGCTGCATTCTGAAAGATACAAACAGAATCTCCATCAGAGAGTGAGATCAGTATAGGTTAACTGAGATACATATTTCTGAATTAGCTATTATTTTTAGTAGCTTCTCCTTCAATCGCTCACATAGTGCATCTCTCTTTGGGGGCCCCAGAGTCCGGCTCCCCAGTTCCTGTTAAGGGCTCCCCCTCACTATATGGCCAGATTTAAAAGCTATTGATTGCCTCCCCCAGGCTTTGGCTCCTCCATTGCACCAGTGCTCTTTTCTTGGTTCGATGTTCTCTCCCCGTAGGAGGTGTGGTCAGCCTACTCATGGCAGCAGGCTGTGTTTCATGCCAGTGGTCTCTGTTTGCTCCAGCTGTCGTTGACCAGCTTCCCCTGGCAGCGTGTGCAGTGCCTTCCAGCATTACACTAACTACTGTCTGGGGGCTGGTTACCATTCAGGACCTCGAAGGGTCTCTCGATGCTGAATGATGGCATTCTGTGAATTAACGCTTTATTAAGAGAGTTCTAGCACCTTCTCCATGCTAGGCATGATGGAGTCCCAGGGCTGTTATATTTTCCCACCTGGCTCTGACCCCCAGGCAGCAGAGCCTCTTAAAGTGACAGCATATGTTCTAACAGAAAAGACTTCCGTTTATCTAATTCTCTGCATATAAAATCAAACAAAAATTATTTTTCCTTTGAACTTAAAGTAAGGTTTATTGAAAATAAAATTCTCAGCTTCCTTTGCCTGTGTAGGTTGTGGCTTTTTCCTCCTGGCTTTTAGGCTCCGAATGTTTCTGGGGAGAAGTCACATGTCATTGCCACATT
>PVHP010020509.1:0-30549 GCA_004024765.1 Zapus hudsonius | reverse complement strand
ATGCTACCGCTCCACACAACCACCAACCCCCACAGGCCCAAAACTGAACCCGCCCCACTGCCTCATCCATCCCCCACATCCACCGACCCCTGAAGTTATCTCAAAGGCATTCCACCAACCACCTCAAGTGGAATCAAAATGGGCAGACATAAACACAAGAATATTACACCAGCTGAGGAAACTGCACCAAATGACAACACCACCACCAAAGAGAGAGAGCAGAAGCAGGACCAGGATGACACGACACAAAACCCTGATCATACTGGCACAGATCCTAAAGAGAACTTAGTGTTAGTCATACAAGAAAAGATGGACCAATATATTGAAAATGTACAAAGTCAGTTCATTAGATTTGCCACCAGGCTTAATATATTAGAGGAGAACCAAATGGACATCAGAAGAGACATATCAAAACTAAAGACAAGCCAACAAACTGAAGGTATAAAAAACCAGCTTTCAAAATTAATCGAAGACATCTGCAAATATAAGAATTACTGTCAGGAAGAAGTAATTAAATCAAACCTTGAAATGAAATCACATCTCAACAGGATGATAGAAGAAACCCAGAAAGATGTTGCAGAAAACAAAAACCACATTGAAATAATAAGAACATCCCTAGAATCTCTTACAAACAGGATCAATCACTGGGAAAACAAAACCTCGGACATGGAAGACAGAACAGAGGAGAATTGGAGGGAAATCAGAACCTTGACAAAATTCAAAAGAGGAAGTGAACAAGACTCAAGGGAAATGTGGGATACCATAAAAAGACCTAATCTCAGGATCATGGGGATCCCAGAAGGAGAAGAAAACCAAACTAGGGGAAGAGAAAATATTTTCAACAGAATCATTCAAGAAAACTTCCAAACATGGCAAGAGATAGTCCTGTAAAACCAAAAGAGATACGGAGAACCCAAACAAATTGGATCAAAAGAGGAACACCCCAAAACATATGTTAGTTGCCATGCCAAATATAGAGGATAAAGAGAGAGGTCTTAGAGCAACGAGAGAAAGGAAACTCACGTATAAAGGAAAACCCATCAGATTCACGTCAGACTTCTCCATAGAAACTTTAAAAACCAGGAGAGGTTGGAACAAAATGATTCTAGGCCTAAAGAAGAATGGATTCCAACCTAGACTACTCTACCCAGCAAAGTTATCCATCATAATTGATGGAGGAATTAAAGTATTCCACAAGATTAATCCACTTTACAATTACTTGAGCATAAAGACAAACCTTCAAAAGATACTTCAAGAGATATCCCTTGCAGATGAAACAAACAATGGACCCCCGGAAAGGAACAGAGAACCAGCAAGGTAACACAAAAGAGATAGCAGCATCAGCTCAAATAACAACCTCCATATTCTCTACAAAATGGCAAACCTCACAGTTATCCAGTTCTAACTTTGAATGTAAATGGACTCAACTCTCCTTTAAAAAGACACAGAATAGCAGGTTGGATCAGGAAAAGGGACCCTTCCATCTGTTGCCTTCAAGAAACACACCTTATTGCTAAAGACAGTAACCTACTGAGAATAAAAGGGTGGAAAACAATTTTCCAGGCATGTGGGAATAATAAAAAAGCAGGTGTGGCTACTCTAATACCTGACAAAATAGACTTTAAGCCAATAGCAATAAAAAAGGACGATGATGGCCACTTCCTACTCATCAAGGGAACAGTACAGCAAGAAGACATCACTATACTAAATATGTATGCCCCAAATGCAAGGGCCCCTCAGTTCATTAGACAGAAATTACTCAAAAGCAAAGCAGATATAGATGCCAATGCCATCATAATAGGAGACTTTAACACTCCACTGTCATCCCTAGACAGATCATACAAAGAACAGAAAAGCAGGGAAATCAAGCTGCTAAATGGCACCATTGACAAACTAGGGGTAACAGACATCTACAGAACATTTCACCCCAAGGACACAGATTACACATTCTGCTCAGCAGCACATGAAACCTTTTCCAAAATTGACCATATACTGGGCCATAAATCATCCCTCAGCAAATTCAGAAAGATGAATGTAATCCCCTGCATCATAGCAGACCACAATGCATTAAGGCTAGAAATTAACAATGGGAGAGCATCCAAAAATTTCAATAGATATTGGCGACTGAACAATTTGCTCCTGATCAATGAATGGTTCAAACAAGAAATCAGACAGGAAATCCAGAAATTCCTAGAAACAAATGATAATGAGTACACATCCTTTCAGAACTTGTGGGACACAATGAAGGCAGTTCTAAGGGGGAAATTCATTGCTCTAAATGCCTTCATAACAAAGACAGAGGGGTCTCAAATGAACCAACTATCCCCATACCTAAGAACACATGGAAAATCACATATTGAAACACATGGAAAAATGCAGCCCTAGGAACCCAAGACACAAGGAAATAATTAAGATCAGAGCTGAGATTAATGACTTGGAAACAAAGAAAACAATTGAAAAAATAGACAAATCAAAGAGTTGGTTCTTTGAAAATGTCAATAAGATCAACAAACCTCTGGCCAACTTAATCAAACGAAAAACTGAGAAGGCCCAAATTAACAAAATAAAAAATGAAAAGGGTGAGATCACAACAGATCCTGAAGAGATTGGATGTATCATTAGATTATACTTCCAAGACCTCTACTCTACAAAATTAGAGAACCTGTAAGAAATAGATGAATTCCTGGACTCCTAACAACTTCCAAAGCTCAGACCAGAGTAGATAAAGACCCTAAACAATCCGATAACAATCACAGAGATTGAATTGGTAATCAAGAACCTCCTCAAACGGAAAAGCCCAGGTCCAGATGGTTTCTCAGATGAATTCTACCAAACCTTCATCATAGAACTGAAACCTCTCTTATTGAAGCTTGTCAGGGACATAGAAAAAGAGGGTAGGCTCCCAAACTCCTTCTATGAAGCTACCATCGCCCTAATTCCCAAACCAGGCAAGGATGTAACAAAAAAAGAAAACTACAGACCCATATCCCTGATGAACTTGGATGCAAAAATCCTAAACAAAGTCCTAGCAAACGGAATACAAACCAATATCAAGTCTATAATTCACCCTGACCAAGTTGGCTTCATCCCAGGGATGCAGGAATGGTTCAACATACGCAAATCGATAATTATAATTCACCACATTAACAAACTCAACAGCAAAAACCACATGGTCATCTCAATTGATGCTGAGAAGGCTTTTGACAAAATTCAACACCACTTCATGTTCAAAACCCTTGAAAGAATAGGCATAGATGGCCTATACCTCAACATGAAAAAGTCAATATACAGATCTCCTAAAGCACGAATCATCCTCAATGGAGAATGACTCAAGGAGTTCCCCCTCAACTCAGGAACAAGACAGGGATGTCCACTCTCACCACTGCTATTTTTAACATAGTGCTTGAAGTTCTAGCCCATGCAATAAGACAAGAGAAGGGCATAAAAGGGATACAAATCAGAGAGGAAGAAGTCAAAGTATCCCTCTTTGCAGATGAAATGATCTTATCAGATCCAAAGAACACTATTAGTAATCTCCTGAAGGTGATCAATGCCTTCAGCAGAGTCACAGAATACAAAATTAAGACACAAAAATCAGTAGCCTTTCTATATACAGAAGACAAACATTCAGAAAAAGACATCAGAGAAACTGTCCCGTTTTCTATATCCTCAAATAAAATCAAATACCTGGAAATATCACTAACAAAGGTAGTGAAAAACTTATATAAGGAAAATATTGAAACACTCAAAAGGGAAATAGAGGAGGATGTGATGAGATGGAAAGACATTCCATGCTCATGGTTAGGGAGAGTCAATATAGTAAAAATGGCAATCCTGCCAAAAGCAATCTACAAATTCAACACAATGCCAATAAAAATCCCAACCTCCTTCACAGACATTGAAAAAACAATCTCAAAATTTATTTGGAAGGGAAAAAGACCTCGAATAGCTAAAACTATTTTGAGCAAAAAAAAATATGCAGGAGGTATCACCATACCTGTCTTTAAAACATACAACACAGCCATAGTAACTAAAACAGCATGATATTGGCAGAAAAACAGACAGTCTGACCAGTGGAATGGACTCGAAGACCCAGCCTTTAATGCAAATAACTTCAGCTTCTTATTCTTTGACAAGGATGCCAACAATTTGCGCTGGGCCAAAGATAGCATCTTCAACAAATGGTGCTGGACAAACTGGATAAACACATGGGAAAAAATGAATTTAGACCCACTCCTTTCACCATGCACACAGATCAAATCCAAATGGATCAGAGACCTCAATATCAAGCTTGTAACCCTGAACACCCTGGAAGAAAATGTTGGAGGAATCTTACATGAGACAGGAGTAGGGAACAACTTCCTGAGCAAATACCCAATAGCCCAGGAAGTGCAACAGTCACTTAACCAATGGGACCTTATCAGGCTCAAAAGCTTCTGTACAGACAAAAACACTGTTCTCAAAGTCAATAGACCTCCTTCAAATTGGGAGATGATTTTCACCAGCTAAAACACAGACAGAGGTCTGATTTCCAGAACCTACAGAGAACTCAAAAAAATTAATAGCAAAAACCCAAATTGCCCCCTCACAAAATGGGACACTGATCTCAACAGAGAATTCACAGAGGAGGAAACACAAATGACCTTTTCTCACCTGAGAAAGTGCTCAGCATACCTAAGCATCAGGGAAATGCAAATCAAAACAACAATGAGATACTACCTTACCCTGGTCAGAATGGTTATAATAAAGAAAACCAACAACAATCATTGCTGGCGAGAATGCGGGGAAAGAGGAACCCTCATTCACTGCTGGTGCAAACTTGTTCAACCACTATGGAAAGCAGTGTGGAGACTCCTGAACACAATAGACATAGAACTACCAATGGACCCAGCTATCCCTCTAATAGACATCTATCCAGAAGATGTCACATCTCGACACAGAAACATTTGTACAACTATATTTATAGCAGCTCAATTCATAATAGCCAAGTACTGGAATCAACCCAAATGCTCATCCATGGAGGAATGTACAGAGAAACTGGTATATTTACACGATGGAATTTTACTCAGCTGAAATGATATATCTAAATTTAGGAAAAAATGGTCTGACTTCGAGCAGATCTTAATAAGCGAATACTCAAAAGAACAGAGAATCAAATGCCGCATATTCTCCCTCATATGTGGTTCTTAACCAGGATAACCGTGTTCTTTATGCAGACTAGTAGTAAGAAGTGAGAGGTTATGAATGAGGGGTAAGGGATTCGGGGAGGGGAATGAGCATATTGTAACCTATTGAGTAAGTAGTGAGTGTCATCTGGCAAGAGGGGACATGAGTGGTAGGGGAGAGAGTCTATGCCTGTGAATAATTAGATCAGAATGACAACCCCTTGTTCCAACCACTGGTTCCTTCCCTACTGAGCCTTTGACCAAAGTGACTCATGAGATTCCAACTACAAAACAAAATTCTGTCAAAGCTCTTGGGTGCCCTCCCTAGGCCTGAGGCAAACCCTGTTGCTGAAGAAACCACAGAATGCCATCGACCAGCATTGAGATACCCTTCAACGTCCAGAACGGTATCCAGCCCCCAGAAGGCAGTTAGTGTAGTACTGGAAGGCACTGCACAGGCTGCCAGGGGAAAATGATCAACAACAGCTGGAGAAACAGAGACCACTGACATGAAACACAATCTGCAGCCATGAGTAGGCTGACCACACCTCCTAATGGGAGAGAACAGCGAACCACCAAAGGAGAACTTGTGTAATGGGGAAGCCTGGGTTTGGGGGTGACAATCAACAGCTTTCAAATTTGGCTAAATTTTCCACTCAGTGAGGGGTATCCCTTGTCTGGGACTTGGGTTGCAGGGAGATAGGCACCAGATCCCGTACTCTTGGGCTCCCAAGACAAGATACAATATGGGAGCAAGTGACAGGGAGACTACTAAAAATAGAATCTAGGTAAACCAGAAATGTGTATATTTGTTAACCTACACTGATCACACTCTCAGATGGAGATTGTGCTTGTATTTTTCAGGATAAGCCAGTGAGACAGAAACCAATGATTTTTGACACAAAGACCCCTAAGCACACAACAATAAAGTAGCCTTAATACTCATCCACCACGACTCAGGGAACTGTGCGGAAGAGGGGGGTGGAAAGATTGTGAGAGCCATGGTGGAGGAGACTATCCAGAGGCATGGCACCCCTCAGTAACAACGTTCTAGGACCAGGAGGACCAGGCTGAGTACTAGGCTATCCAGGGTCCCCTGCCACAAGGACTGATCCAGATGGCCCATGGAGGAGGATATCCAGCTGATTGGGGATGGGAAGGGGGGGCATTGGGGAATTGGGGATAACAACTCATTGTTTTCCCACTAAATAATGTAACTCATTATGGACAATAAATATATATTTAAGACTTTAAAAAAATTCATCATAAAGTCTATTTCAAATAGTCCCATGAGAAAACATATTCTTTTCCTGGGTCATCTACAGTAACCCTAACGGAGTGGCCAGCATCAGTGATACGTCCTGGCTACAAAATGGGTGTCTTTAATAGTGGAGAGACTGACTTCTGTCCATTGAGTGCATGTGTGCATTCTGTTCAGCCCAGGTTTGTGTTGAAATTGAACTAGCCTATAGCAGGCAGTATCAGGTTTCAGCTGAAAGTCAGGTCCAGGACATTAGGAGCTGTAAGTTCAGTGTTCCAGAAATGCCAGAGACTTTGCCTTAGCATGTGCAAATGTTTACAGACACTGTAGAGCTAGACAGCTCAGTGGCCACCTAAGCACTATTTTCCCTATCAGTTCAGATAATGTATACTGATGCATATAAATAAATATATACTCATCATGGGGCCTCCAAAGATGGATCAGCAGTGAAAGAAACTTGCTTACCTGCTAGCTCAGGTTTAATTCCTCAGCATCCATGTAAAGTCAGTGGAATGCAATGTGTCACATGAATCTGTTATTCCAGCATGCCTATAACAATGGGAGGTGGAGCCAGGAGAATCCAAAATGTGCAGGTTAGCTTGTCTAATTGTTTTCACTCTGTAAGTTTGTTTGAAACAGAACAAACTCTGTCTTAAGGAAGGTGGAACACATAGTTGTCCTCTGACTCTCACATGCACACAGTGGCACACACACACACAAATGCACACACACATGCACACACGCATGCGTGCACGCATGCACAGATAATACAATCTATGCACATCAGGGCAGAAAATCATTATCTCCCAATGGGTCATGAATCTGATTCCATAAGATTGTATTAGTAAAACCAAATAACACCCCTCAAAATCCTACTATCTAAAATTTCAAAAATGTGTCTTCACCTACCTGCATATTCTCTTCCCTTTAAAAATATTTATTTATTTAATTTGCAAGTAGAGAAAGAGAGACAGACACACAGAGAATGGGCATTTGCCACTTTGTGTCTGTATTACCTGGGTACTGGGGAATTAAACCTGAGTTGTTAAGCTTTGCAGGCAAGCACCTTTACTATTGAGCCATTTTTCCAGCCCCTTGTCTCCTTTTCTGAGGTGCTACAACAAACAAAATTATAGAAAAAATAGCAACTACATATACATAACTTTTTAATATCAAGTGGTTCAATTACAATCTGCCTACCTGTGGCACACAGCAAAGAAGCTGTGTTCCATGAACATATGGGAGCACACACACACATACATAGACTATTGTTCAGTGTTGTAAGAACAAAGGAGACTCTAGACTAGCGAGGTGGCTAAGTAGTTAATGACACTTGCTTGCAAGGTCTGTCAGTCTGGGATTGATTCCCCAGTACTCAAGTAAAGTCAGATGCAGAGTGATGCATGCATCTGGAGTATGGCTGCAGTGGCAGGGGGTCCTGGTGTGCCCATTTCTCTCTCTCTCTCTCTCTCTCTCTCTCTCTCTCTCTCTCTCTCTCTCCACTTTCAAATAAATAAAAATGTTTTTTTAAAGGAGAATCTATCCTGGATATAGTGAATTGTGTTTATAATTCAAACATTTAAATGTTGAGGCAGGAAGATTATAGGTTTGAAGCCATCCTGGGCTACATAGTGAGTTTCAGATATGCTTGTAATCGAGATCCTGTCTCAAAACAACAACAATAATAACAAAGAAAAGAAAAGAAAATTACAAAGAAACAACAATAATGTCTGGGGAGCTGGCTCAGTGGATAAAGTGCTTGCTCTGGAAGCATGAGGAAAGAAGATCAGATCCCCAGCACCTACTTGAATGACCAGTTAGGCATGGTATAAATCCAGCACTCCAAAGGTGGAACAGAGAGATCCTGGACTAAACTTGATAACTAGCCACATCAGTGAGGACTGTGCACACGCAAGACCCTTCTTCAATAAGAAGAGGGTAATTGAGTAAGACACCTTCTGCCCTCCCACCCACACACATGTGCATCCCCCCACGTGTGCACATATATGCACAAACACACCTACATGCACACTAAATGTATTCATGAAAAAGAGGAAATATAATACTTAAAAATGAGAAGGATTAATACATTGAAAATGATAGATGGTAAGCTTGGAAGACACTGGGTGAAATAAGTCAGGCACATGATTAAATTGACATAAGTGGAATTTAAAAAAGCAAAATACATAAGCAGAGAGTAGCCAGTAGATTCTGGGTGTCATCTATATTTTCCTTTGTTTTTCCCAAAATCAGCTAGAAATTGATGAAATTACTGAATAATTAGATTCTCTCTATACAATGTTTGAACCTCTCATTGAGCTCAAAGACTTGCATATGGGGTGTATTTGTTAAGAATCAGAGAAATGAAATCAAGATATTTCCAGGTGACATCATAATTTGTGCTACACTAAGGTGCATCTGGTTTTAGTTTTGAATGTACACACTGGGGAACCAGATAGTAAAGGTTAGCACCATCATCATGAAAATAACAAGGGGATAGATATCATTTTTATTGGTAGTCATACTTTCTGCAACTTTCCTTGAATGAGGGGACCATTTTAGCATATGAAATTACAAGCACATAGCATTTTACACTAAACTTTAATATACATCCAGATGCAGTAGCCAAAAATCCAAAGTTGTGATTTAAAATCTCCTTTAACCATTACAAGTTTACTTAAATTCTTAGCTGTTCATTTTCCATTGACAATTTTCACCTCACATCATAGTTGGAGAAAAACCAAGCTGGAGCAGAAGAGGGGTGGGAGGTCTGGGAGCTCCTGTTGCAGCTATGTTGAATAAAGGACTAGAATATTTTTTCTTCTTTTCTTCCTCTCTTTTATCTAATGTCTTGCTTCAGTTCTGGGAACAGATTTAATAATTTTTTTCTCTTTACATGAAGGAGAAAACAAATATAAACTAAATGTTATGGTATTCGATTCACCCATCATAAGCATGTTTGGATAAGTGTGGGAAGGAGAGAAGGTGAGAGATATGGAGAATGAGGGGAAAAGACAGAGAGGAAGAGAGATAGAAAGAAAGTGAGAAAGAAAACGAAAGAATAAAAGAGTGTGAGAAAGAAAGAAAGAAAGAGAAAGAAAGAAAGAAAGAAAGAAAGAAAGAAAGAAAGAAAGAAAGAAAGAAAGAAAGAAAGAAAGAAAGAAAGGAGCAAACTAACCCCTGGCCTGTTGTAGTTCCCCTCACTAAGGGAGTCAATGCTTCATGTCTGAGATCACTAAGAAATCCAAAATGTTAACTGTTTTGGTGACAGATCTATCCTTTATGAATCTCATAGGTCATTTGTACTTCTGGCCACAGGCAATAAGTCTGCAGTGTTGTGTTATGGTTAATTCCATATCCACCAACATACTAAGGAGTCGTCATTTTGCCAAATAATAGTTTATTTCCGTGAGTTGAGATCATTCTAGCAAACTCCATTACTGACATACTGTGTGGTTGTCCCCACAACTACCTTCACATTTCAGATATTTGCTAATGGATTTCATAGAACTCCACATGTGGTTGTCCTCAGGAAAATTTATTAAAGAGATCATGTATGGAAAAAAAAAAAAGGCAGAATCAGGAGGAATTCACATGCAGTCCTCCTTTTATACTCTCCTCTGAGAGGGTCATACAGGGTACATTCTTTTCCCAGAAACAAAAATGCAGCAACCCGAACACAATATATTGGTTAAGGGAAACATTTTGAGATACAGTTTGGGGATAGTCACTTTAGCATGGATCAAAATCCCACATAGACAAAAACAAGCAAATGCAAGCCACCTTATGTGCGGTCTGGGCAAAGTGAGTCACCCTTAAGAGTTAGGAAAGGGTAAGAACACTCCTGATTTAGAAGTTTCCAGATATCACCCAAAAGGAGTCATGTAATTGAGCCATTCTAAAACCAGTACTCACAGACATGTTATGGTATTCTTTTCTGCACAAGTACTGCCAGGAATGTTTTGCTACCTACATTCATAATCAAAGAGGAGAGACTATATTTCTGTTAAATGGTAATAAAAGTAAATATTACTTATTTTACCCATTTGATTTCATTATCACTAAGAAACTCAAAATGTCAACTATTTTGGTGACAGATCTATCTTTTACAAATCTGGTAGGTCATTTGTACTTCTGGCCACAGGCAACAGTTCTGCAGTGATTCAACCCCTGATTTCTGCCTTCTGTTTTCACAGAAAAGAAGACATCGAATCTGAGACAGTAAATGTGTTTTTCCCTAGTCTGCTACTTTTGGAATCTAATCAGCTGGAATGGGAATGTGGAGGCTTCTAATCCCCTACCCACTACCACACTTTGCACTTCTATTTTTACTTTCATATGTTGGTATCTTTGTGAACATCATAGTGCTTAGAGAAACCCAGAGGTGCCCTTACATGATTGGCCTTTGTGGTGGTTTGAATCAGGTGTTCCCTATAAACTCATATGTCCTGAACCCTTCTTCCCCAGCTGGTGGCGGTTTGCATGGTGGAGGCTTGCTGTTGTAGGTCTGTTGCTGGAGTGGACCTTGAGTTTAATAAACTAGTCCCTAGTATGCCAGTGTTAGCTCACTGTGTGCTGCTGTTGTCCCCCTGCTGTGGCAGAGATGATTTCCAGCCTCTGCTCATGCCACACTTTCCTCTGCCATCATGAAGTGTCCCCTAGAGACTTTCCTCCCATTGCTTTATTCCAGGAATGAGGAGGTAACTACAACAACAATGATCTTGTAGTTTTCTGTTTAAACTTGACTGTTCTCCTTGTCCGTCCTTTCCTGGATTTCATGAACTTTATCCAAACCTTCTATGGTGGTTTATATTAGATGTCCCCCTTAAACTCATGTGTTTTGAAACACTGGTTATGAGCTTATGGCAATTTGGAAATTAAACTCAAGCTATTGTTGGGGGCGAGCTTGTGGGTGTTATAGCCAGCCTTCCCCTGGTCAGTATTTGGCACATTCTTCTGCTGCTGTTGTCCACTTGATATTGGCCAGGAGGTAATGCCCAGCCTCTACTCATGCCTTTCTTTTCCCTTCCATCATGGGGCTTCCCCTTCAGTCTATAAGCTGCTTTTGGTCAGTTGCTTTGTGCCAACAACATGAAGGTAACTGCAACACTCACTGATTTCTAAGGATCTAGCTCCTGAAACTCTTCTTATAGTCTTTATGACTTCAAATCCAATTTGGCATCTGTTGAAGGTGCTTTCGTAATGCTGGACAAACATCAAACTATAAGCAGATGAAGGGAGGAAGGGGTATATATTGAGCTATAGAATTCAGGTGAAATATGCTGGAAGAAGCTGGCTCACTTTCAGAGGGTCATTACAGACACCATCAAATCGCCAGCACGCAGGAGCAGCCAGAGCTCAAATTGGCTCTTTATACACCCTAGAGCTTGACTAAAGTTCCCCACACCCAGCCCCCAGTGACACACTTGCCAGCAGGCTGCTGGTCTCTGATGGTGAATCCTTGGAAGTATAACTGTTGGCTGACACCCAGCACTGTCATGGAAAGCTCCAAGTGTTCTTTCACCAGACAATGGAAAACAGTTTATATTCAGCACAGGAGAAACATATAGGTGCTAGAATACACTTGCTAGAGCTTCTGGTATTAACTGTGAAGATTACTTTGAATGATAATGTTCTTTAAAGTTGCTCATAGCAACAGAGTGCTACACCTCAATTGTGATTATTAAAGTTAGGTTTGCTTTCCACTTCTTTTCTTCCAAATAATACTAGACACCAAGAAGTAGTAAATCAAAGAAATGGAGTTTTTCTCTAGTGGGGAGGGAAAGAAAACTAATTCTTGTTAGGGAATTTAAATCTGGATATAGAAAGTTTTAAGAAGGATGGAGGGAGGCACGTAAAAGGGCTTCACATAAGAAATGTTTTGAAAAGAAGCCACCAGCACTTAAACACAGTCATTCCTTGATATCCAAGAAGGCTTTGTTCCAAGATCTGTACAGATTCTGAAATCTGCCAATGTTCACTCAAGTCCTTTATATGCCTTGGCATAATATTTATGGAGAATATACCAACATCCTCTCCTCTGATTTGCCATCTTTATATAATTTTAAGGACCTGATACAATGTAAATGCTATGTAATAGTTATACTGATTAGGAAATGATGACAAGAGAGAAAAACTGCACATGTTCAATGCAGATACAGCTATCAATAAGTCTAACTATATTTTCTTTTGCCATTTGTTGAATCCAAACATGTGGAAACCGTGGCTAATGGGCACTGGCTGTAATTACTTCAGAAATCTCTCTGGGTGGCTTCAGTGGCCTCACACTTTTGCTTTTGTATCTTTATGTTATTAGTTGATGGTACCTGCTGAACAGCTATAATTTTCTTTCGTTTTGTCTGTTTCATCTTGCAGTCAGATGATGTATGGTGAAATATAGTCACTGAAGTAACAGTGAAGAAGATATTCCTCTGAAAAGAACACATGTGTATATTCTGCAAGATTTCAAACTTCACTTGTCATTTTATTTTTTCTGTGCCTCAACAGAAACTTGTGATCAATACTTGTTTTAAATCCTGTTACTAAGGTGTATTCATTAAGATTATTTTCATAAGTATACTTCCTGTGGTCAACGTATAATCCTAATGAAAGTCACATATATAAATCTGGGTGTATATAAATGTCCTTTTAAAATTTGATTTCATGTATATAAAGAGGCTTCACATACAAAGCCATTTCAATTTTTCTTAGAATCATATGCTAAGACATCATCATACTGGTTAAAAATTTGCATCCATAAAACAAAAAACGCTACCATTCGTTGTTTCAAGAGAATATCTGAAAATTGGACAGATGCTTCTTCATTAAGTTTCATGAATGTTTTACTGATCAATGATGCTTAATTAGACTTTTTTCTATTCTGGTCATAGGATTCTGTATGATTAAGTGGTGACACCTGTGTTTAGATTTTAAAAAAGCTCATCTAATTGTATGGTCAACCTTAGAGCAGAAAATCAAATTTCTGGTAGCTGTTTTAAGTCCTTATATAAAATACAAGGTAGTCTCTAGAAAGCAAAACCTAAAAGTGGTGGCGCATGCCTTTAGTCCCAGCACTCAGGAAGCAGAGGTAGGAGGAACGCTGTGAGTTTGAGGCCAGCCTGAAACTACATAGTGAATTCCAGGTCAGCCTGGGCTAGAGCAGGACTCTACCTCAAAAAAAAAACAAAAATAAATAAATAAAACTAAATAAAATGAAGGCAGCAAATCGTATAGTGTATGGGACAAAAAAGCAGGACAAAGGAAACAACTTGAGTCTAATATATAATACATGTCATTTACCTAAAGTAGTCTTTATTAGTACATTGTTTGACTTCTGAAATTTTGAATTAATAAACTATATTTTAAATGTCCAATAAATATTTGAAAAAGTGTTCAACATCCTTAGCCATCTGGGAAATGCAAATTAAACTTCCTTTGATTTCTATCCCATCCCTGTCAAAATGGCTATCATCAGAAAAACAAATGTCAAAAAATGCTGATGAGCAGATTCTCCAAAAAAACTGAAAATAGAGCTACCACATGTGGTGGTTCGAATGTATGGCCACGTAGACTCGGGGATTTCTTTTTATTAAGATTGAGCTTGCAACTTGAGTCCCTATTGGGCAGATTCCTGCTGGGAAAGATGTGTCATTGGGCAAGGTTTTAAGTCCAGACCTAAGGTGTGTTCAGAGAAGTTTGTGCTTTGACTGTTCCTGTTTGCTGGTGGTTGGTGGTCTCTCTCTGCTATTTATCTATGGAAGTGAACCAGCTTCTTCTGCCATTGATGGGTGTTTCCCCTTAATTCTATAAGCCTGAAATAAACTCTTTCCTCCCATAAGCTGCTCTGTTTGGGTGCTTGATTTAGCAATGATAAAGCTAACTGCAACACAATATGACCCAGCTATATTTTTCCTGTGTTTATGCCCTAAGGACTCTAAATCCTAATATAGATAATTGTGTATCCATATTTATTGCTGCTCTGTTCTCAGATAACCAGGAAATGGAACCTGCCTAGATGCCATCAACAACTGAATGGATAAAGAAAATGTGATACATTTACAAAAAAAGAATTTTAGGGGATGGAGAACTGGCTTAGCAGTTAACGCGTTTGCCTGCAAAGCAGAAGGGCCTTGGTTGGATTCCACAGTACTCATGTAAAGCCAGATGCACAAAGTGGCACATGTGTCTGGAGTTCACTTGCAGTGGCTAGAGGCCCTGGTGCACCCATTCTCTCTCTCTCTCTCTCTCTCTCTCTCTCTCTCTCTCTCTGCCTCTTTCACTACCTCTCAAATAAATAAATAAATAAATAATTTTATTTGCGTATTAAAATTTAATTATTAATTTTGCAGGAAAATAGATGGAATTAGAAATTAGAAATCATATATAATTATATATATTATATATTACATATATAATATATATCATTATATACATATATATTTGCAAGAAGAGAGAGATAGAAAGAGACAGACACAGAGACTGGGTGTACCAGGGACTCCAGCCACTGCAAACAAACTCCAGATGCATGTTCCACTTTGTGTGTCTGGCTTTATGTGGGTACTGGGGAATTGAACCTGGGTCATTAGTTTTTTTCAGTCAAGTGCCTTAACTGCTGAACCATCTTGCAAGAAGTCATTATCTACTTATCCAGAAATCATTACCACAAGAAAAATTTACAGAGAAAGACAAATGCAACATATTTTCTCTCATATGGGTCATAGATTTCATATATATGAATGGTATAGGAATATAACACATATAGATATATGGATGGTGTGAGTCATGATACTGGAAATGGGACTATTGTGTGGGGAAAAGATCTTAAGGTAGAGTGAGGGGGAAAGTGTATCATAGAATACATATGACATCAAAATGAAATGTACTACTGGACAAGGAGTGCATTGGATGAGGGAGAAGGATCAAAATAAGTAAACACACAGCAAAATGTCTCATAAACAATAAAATGTCTTCTATTTCAAGGAAAAAAAGATAATTTTCATTGTTCCACAAACTTTTGCAAGTGCTATTCATGAAGTATATCTTTCAGTTCTCATAACAGGTCGAGTTACATGTTCTCTTCTCAATGAGGAAATGAAGATTCAACCACTAGGTATTTTTCTTTTTTAAAAATAAATATTTTATTTATTTATTTTCAAGGAGAGAGAGAGAGAGAGAGAGAGAGAGAGAGAGAGAGGGAGAGAGAGAGAGAGAACCATGGCCACCACCTTTTGGGTCTGGCTTATGTGGGTACTGGGGAATTGTACCTGGGGCCTCAGTCACTGGAGCCAAGTTCCTTAACCACTGAACAATCCCTCCAGCCCCCACTAGGTATTTTTCTAAGACTCATTCCATTCATGAGGCATGGATAGAAATTCACAGTAGTCTTGAATGAGAATAGCCTCTAAGTTACTTCCAAACCATAGTCATCTAGGAATACACATATTTGTGACACTTTATTGAACACATTTATCACACCTCATTTGTACATCTAGGTATGTATACTTTTGATTTTGACCACGAGTAAATATGATGTTGCTTTTGTAGTTAATTATTTATTTATTTATTTTTGGTTTTTGGAGGTAGGGTATCACTCTAGCCCACGCTGACCTGGAATTCACTATGTAGTCTCAGGGTGGCCTCGAACTCACGGTGATCCTCCTACCTCTGCCTCCCGAGTGCTGGGATTAGAGGTGTGCACCACCACGCCCGGCTTTTTGTAGTTACTTTGAACATATCTTCTAAACCAGAAATTGTGACACAAGGAGTTTCACTGTTTCATATTGTATATGCATTCATGTTGAAAAGCTTATGAAGCATATTAAATATAATATGTATTACTCATACAAGAATAAATGAACATAAAATTCTAGCAATAAGAAATTAACAAAAGATTGGAGCTGAAGACTTTAAGTGCTTGGTTTCTGCCCATTGATCACATAAACTGGAACTATCTGCATTGTTTATGCAACATGTATTTTTTTTATTATTTTTACCTAAAGCCATCTCTTTTGGGTAATGACAAATGTGATTTTTTAAGCCTTGTTTTTCTCATTACATCTTTAATAGTTTTAAATTGTTTCTTATCCAGTCAAGTTGAAATTTTTAGAACTTCATTTTTAATTTGTAATAAATGGTTACAACTTGTTTTATTTCAAAAAGTCAACAAACTGCAAATATCTGTTTTAAAAATTCTAAAATAATAGAAAAATAAATAAAACAATATTATGTATTATTTGATTGCTAACAAATCACCTTCATTAGAAAGAAAAATAAAGTCACATGAAACAAATAAAATCTAATTTGAAATCAACCAATGTAGTTGTAGTAAACATACTTCTACCTTTTTTAGCCAATTATTTCTTGTGGCTCTTAGGTCTGGCCTTTTATCTTTCCTAATTTAATCACAATCCTTGTTTAGTTAAGGACTTTGAAGCCATTTCATGCTTCAGTACATAAAGGTGATTAATGTTAGGATTTTGACATTTAAAAACATCTGTAAAGGATTTACTACCATTTTTGTAATTACAATATTTTAAATGGGTTATTTCTTTTCTTACCTCCACAAAGTAATTGTAATAGAGTCTTCTGTTATCATTATCATTTCCAGTTATAAACAAAGGAGTTGACACAATGGAAAATGTATCCTTAACTCAAATTAGGCATAGCATGTAGGATATTAAAGCACAAAGAACCTTACTTCCTTTCATTCCAATGCAAGATAAAAGATTGTTTTCAATGAGCCCAAACACACACACACACACACACACACACACACACACACACACACATTCTCTCTCTCTCTCTTTCTCTCTCTCTCTCTCTCACACACACACCTTATTAAATATTATGTATCATTTATTTGGGAGTCTTCTAGGAGATAATATTTCAGTGGATAAATCCCTTTCATTTAACCTGTGGTTTCACAACTAGCATGAGAATGAACATTTTGACTGGCTTAAAAAAAAAAGAAGAAAAGAAAGAAAAAGAAAAAGTTAAAACAAAACAAGAAAAACAGCAATGAAATACTCTGGTTAGTAGATAGGACAGCTTCATCATCTAGTTTTTTTTTCATTAATTATGAACTTTATGACAATGTGTATGACGATATTGCATATAGATCATGTTCCCATCAGGTTATACTCTTATAACCCCTCCTGCCATAACCCCATTCCATGGAAGGTCCTCCTCAATGGAGTGATTGATATTCAATATGGGTTCATGAATACAGCACTCAGTCTCTGTCAGGATGGGAACAGTGCCTCAGAAGAGTCCTTCCCAACCTATGGCTTTTACAGTCTTTCCACTCTCTCTTCTGCAATGTTCTCTAAGCCTTGGTGAACTCTTTGCATCCTCTGATGACTTTTAAGTCTCCTTACTATCTACAGCCATCACCCTGAATGAGGTTGTCATGCTAGCAGTGAGAGTAGTGCTCGTGTTTAAATCACCATGTCCTCTGTCCCGTCTCCTGGGCCCTGGAAGATGTGACAGAGATGCCTCATTTTGTGTTAGGGTCACATTGATGGGTCTTAATTCTCCCCAGTTTTCACTTCAGTCTTTTTAAAATGCAGATTCCCCAACAAAGAGTGAGAGTATCATGGATCAAAGGGATGGAGACTCTGTTTGTATCTGTCAGAATGCAGCAAGAGAGATGTGGCTCATCCTACCCTACCAATGAACCGCAGGCCGATAGCTGACATCCCGACAAGAGATGAGCTACCCCAGACATACTGTGGAGGATCCTTATAGAACCCTGTAAAGAATGATGGAATAAACAAGTGACCCATAGTGACAGCCTATTAGTCAACATAAGATAAACCAGTGAGACAGACACCAATGATTTTCGACAAAACCTAAAGCAGAAGTACAGAAACCCCTAAGATCTCAACAATAAAACATCCTTAATACTCACCCACCACAACTCAGGGAACTGAGTGGAAGAGGGGGTGGAAAGATTGTGAGAGCCGTGGTGGGGGAGACTATCCAGGGGCATGGCACCCCTCAATAACAACATACTAGGGCCAGGAGAACATGGCTGAATACTAGGCTATCCGTGGTCCCCTGTCACAAGGACTGATCCAGAAGACCCACAGAGGAGGATATCCAGCTGATCAGGGATGGGGTATAGGGACATTGGGGAATGGGGGATAACAACTCATTATTTGCCCATTAAATAATGTAACTCATTATGGACAATGAAAATAAAATTAAATTAAAATACAAAATTAAAATAAAAAAGAATGGCCATTTAAGAGAATTTTTGAAGGATATACTGTTTCTTCTTAGCCAAAGAACAGTGGGGAGTTTCTCTCTAGTTTCTGACCTTCTTCTCCATTCTAATTTGGTTTTCAGTACCAGGTATGAATTCCCTTCCACTGAGTGGACCTCATATCCAATCAGAGAGCCTTTGATTACCCTCCTAGCCTGTGTGCCACTATTGCACAAGTGTGTACATCTTGCCTAGCTGGTTGATTTTTTAGCTTGCAGGATCATCTGCCTGTTCATGCTATTGATGACCTTGAGCAGCTCACATAGCACTTTCTAGCACTATGAAGGCTAACAAGCAGGGAGCTGGCTTCCTTCTCAGTTCCAGCATGATCTTTTGATGTCCTGTGACCACACTCAGAAATTTTCAGTAATAGGGTCTAACAATTTAGCTCTGCTAGATTACCAAGTGCTTTGTCAATGGCTTCATTGTTTGAGGGACCCCATTGGTCTCACTAACCAATAGCTTACTCTGGGGGGACCCAGTTCTGCACTGGAATTTATGAGCCAGAGCCTATGATTTTAAGATTAAGTTTTCTCCACTCCCTATAGGGCAATTCTGACTGAGCTATTGCCCATCCATCTCTTATTAAGACTTAAATCTTTTAGTTTATTAACCTGGAAAAAGTTTTCCATTGTACTAATTCATGCTGTCATTAATTTTGTGTAATTCACCCCACCCTTCTTTATCCCCATCCCTTCCAAGACCCTTTCACTCCCTGTGTTCTGTCCCTCTACTTGCCTCCAAATATCCCCTCTTCTCACTCCTCCCTGTTTCCACTCTCCTCTAGCTTCATTCTAGTTTCTTGCCAATACTACTGTGCTTATAACAATTTACAGTCATATGTTTCAAGTGAGGAACCACATAAGAGAGAGAATATGTGCTGTGTGTTTTTCTGAGCCTGTGTGACTTCTCTTAGTATGATTTTCTTCCAAGTCTATCCATTTTCCTGCAAATTACATTTTTCCTTGCTGGCCAGTAGAATTCTATTGTGTATATGTACATCTTCATTTTCTATTCATCACTTGTGGGCTGCTTCTAATTTCTAGAGCTACTATGTATTAAGATATGGAAAACATGGTTGAGCAAGTATCTCTGTAGTAAAGACTGGAGTCTTTAGGGTATATGTCCAGGAGTGGTTTAGTTGGATCAGATGGTAGATCTATTTTCACAGAAAAAAATAAATCCCTAACCAATATCCCTAACCAAGTAAGTGAAAGACCTATAAAATGAAAAACATGGAAACACTGAAGAAAGAAATAGAAGAAGACTCAAAAAGATGGAAAGACTTCCCATGCACATGAATTGGAATAATTAATATTGTGAAAATAGCCCTCCTGCCCAAACAATCTACAGATTCCATATACTTGCAATGAAAAGTACAGCAGCATTCTTCACAGTTAGAAAAAATAGTCTCAGAATTCATATGGATGTGCTAAAGACCTCAGATAGCCAAAAATACCCAAAGGGGTAGGAATGCTACTGTTAGTATCACCATACCTGATTTCAAGATATACTACAAAGCTATAGTGATAGAAACTGCATAGTAGTGGCACAAAACAGACATATAGATCAGTGGAACACAACAGAAAATGCAGGTTTAAGTTCTAATAACTACAGCTACATGATTTTTGACAAAGAGGCCAAAATTGCGCACTGGAGAAAAGATGGCATTCTCAACAAATGGTTCTGGAGAAATTGTATAACTACATGTAAAAGAATGAATTTAGACCCTCTTCTTTCACATTGCATAAAAATCTTCTCCAAATGGACTAAGGAGTTAAATATAAAACCTGTAACTCTAAAAATGACTAGAAAAAAATAGAGGAACCACCCAAGATGTTTCCATAGGAAAAGACTTTCTGAATAAGATCCCAGTAGCCCAGGGAATTAGAAATGACTCTAAAACATTGGGATCACATGAAACTAAAAAGCTATTTTACAGCTAAACAAACCATCTACAGAGTAAGTAAACAAACTACAGTAAATCTTCACCAGCTATACAACTGTCAGAGGTTTAATGTGTAGGATATATAAATAACTCAACAACTAAATATTAATAATAATTATTATTAATAATAAAACAAGCAACCCACTCCAAAAATGGGGCAGGGAACTGAATACAGAGTTTTCAAAGGAGGACATATAAATGGCTAATAAACACCAAAAGAGATGCTCAAGATTGTTAACCATAATGGAAATGCAAATTAAAATGTCATTGAGTTTCCATCTCACCTCCATTCATGATGGCAATCAGGGCAATGAGGAATTGGGGATAACAACTCATTGTTGGCCCACTAAACAATTTAATTCATTATGGACAATAAAAAAATCAAATGACAACAAATACTGGTGAAGCTGTGGGGAAAGAAGAACCCTTATCCACTGCTGAAAGCAGTGCAAATTTGTACATCCACTGTGCAGGCTCAAAACATTATGGAGGCTCCTCAAAAATCTGAAAATACTTTTATAATTTTAACATAGCATTGTGGAGTATCCATGCACTTATAACAAACTGGCTCTCTGTACAGACTCCAGATAATCATCTATGAATCAGATCACTTTTAAGAAGTGTGTGTGTGTGTGTGTGTGTGTGTGTGTGTGTGTGTGTGTGTGTGTGTCTGTGCACTCTCACTCCAGGGTCTCTTGCCACTGCAAACAAATGTGACACTTGTGTTAATTTTTGCATTGGCCTTATGTGTGTTGCTGGAGAACTGAAACCAGGCCAATAGGCTTTAGAATCAAGTGCTTTTATCCACTGAGTCATCCCCTAAGTTCCAATATATGCTTTTTCTACCTCAGCGTAGTTTATGCCACTACTTGTCTGAAATCTATTCAGTATCACTAATCTGGGCTTCTATTAACATCTGTATTGATTTAGATAATGGCCAATGATGTATTAAAATGTTGGCTATTACATGAAAACAAAATGGACATCGTATTAATTACTTTTGTCCTGGCTGTGATCATGATTTATTTTGGCTCATGTTTTCAGACCGTAGGTAATATCATACCTGAAGTGAGAAATGTATGGTAGAGATACCTCTCATGGTTGAGGACAGGATGGAGAAAAAACAAGATAAAGCCAAGGTGAATTCAACTTTCAAAAGCTGATCTCTAGCTAAAGTCTTCATAGCCTTCAAAATAGTGCCACAGACTGGGGACTACATGTTCAAAACATAAATCTGTTGGGGACATTTTAGATGCAAGTCATAAGAAACTCCTAATTTAGGTTAATCATGAATGTAAGTGTGTGGATGCTAATTATGAAATTTTTTAAACTCTTACCCCCTTATCCTCTATTCTTTGATTGGTTTTTGAGGAGTGAGGTATGGCTGACTTCAACCAGAGGAAGATCTTCAGGGGGAACTACAGGGCAGAAACAACAGGAAGGTTCTGAGCTTTTTTTTTTTTTCATTTCAAGTAGCAGAGAAACCTATTGTTCATGGATCAGCTCTACTGAGCCATACTCTCTGGTCACACACTACTTACTCACCGACCCACCAGCTCTGATGTTTGCCCTGTGGTTTGCCATGTGGGCTGCCTGTTTCTGCTCTCTTTCAGGAGAACTGAAACCAGGTCTTGGTGGAACAGTCTGTGGCTGCTAAATTATTAGTGCATTGCCAATTCTCTCAGCCCAGGTATTAGGACTGTTCCTTTTAGAACTTGCTATCCTTGGACACTTTATTCTTTTACCTCTTTTGGTACTTAAGTAATAATTGCTAATAAGCAATTTATGTGAATTTTCTCTATTCAAAATACTGGCACTGTTTCTTTTTCCCTCAAGACCCTGAGTCACTGAAGTATAGCCAATTTGATTTTATTATAGGTAGGTACATTAAGATTTCTAACAGAGTTGATACTGTGTTGCAGAAAATAAAAAGTGAAGTATGATCTGTTATCTGCACTTCTATGTACAAAAATTAAGATCCATAGGATCCATAGAATGTTATTACTATTCATATTTGCCATATTTTATGAGTTAGAGTAAAAATTGGGCAGAGCACTTTAAGAAAATGTTTAAGATAGGAAAATATCAGCAAAGACCTAAGACTAACAAAAGTCTTCTACGAGATTTTATTGCTGTCTATAATTTTCCTGAAAATGTTAAAGAATGGTAGTGAATAAAATTAACAGCATTTAAAAAAAATTAAGATCCAGCTTTCAAATGTTATGTAATTAGCTGGTGTGGTTGGTGTCAGCCTGTGATCCCAACATTTGGGAGATGGAAGGAGGAGAATCAGCTCAAGGCCAGTTTCTGTTACATGAGACACCATATCAAATAATATAATTAAAGTCAGTAAGCTTTGGTGAATAGTAAAAGCAAGGGCTAAATTCCTCACAAGAAGGAAGCTGAAAGTGAGGATCACAAATTTTCAGCCTGAGATATATGAAGTTATACTGAGTAATAATTAGAAAGGTCAATCACCAGAAACACTAAAAGGTACATAGAAAGTTTTGCAGGTAGGACTGTTTCCTTAATCATCGCTTATCACATGCTAATGAAAAGCCAGAAAGTTGTAATTAGGTGGATTGGTTTTTCCTTGTTAAAAACATTAGAAATTTACACTGAAAATGATACCCTGTCTCTATGTTTTTCTTAGAATGAAAAATATTCCCCTCTTTTAAATATTGACAGATTTTGTTTTTGTTTGTAAAGCAGAATCTCACTCTAGTCCAGGCAGATCTGGAACTCACTCTGTAGCCCTATGCTGGCCTCAAACTCACAGCTTCCAAAAGTTGGGATTAAAGTTGTGGACCACCACACCCAGATAAATGGTGAGTTTTGATGAAGTTACAAAGGCATTGTTCCCATTCTCTTCTGTATAGTTGTCTGTCAGTTCTCTGGGTTTCTAGTGGAAACCTGTTTCCAACTCTTCTCAGAGTGCATGGAACAGGCAGCAGTTGAAAGCAGTCAAGCATGGGGAATCTTTGTTTCTTTTTTTTTTCTTGAATCTTTGTTTCTGTTTGACAGGGACATCAGCCTCTCTGGCTCCAGGGCTGTAATCTCGCTGGTGTGTCAAATTTCTCCAGATGTCCTTCTTCAAGTCCAACAAAACACCTTGGCAATGCATTTACAGTGGTTTCCTTCTCATACTGAAGATGCGGCCACTCCCCTAAGCTCACAGTGGAACCTCAATTACCTAAGAGACAGACTCTATTTCTCAGATGAATTTTTTTGAAATGTTATTTGTTAATATTCAAGGAAAAAGAAATTAATTCTAAAAGACATAAAATGTATAATGCACAACTTTGAGCATGGTGTTATACTATGTAGGAAAAGAATATGGATGCACTCGGGCCTCTGGCCACTGCAAATGAACTCTAGAAGCATGCACAACTTTCTGCATCTAGATTTATGCGTGCTCTGGGGAATTGAACCCAGGTGGTTAGGTTTTTCGAGCAAGCTCCTTAACCACTGAGAAATCTCTCCAGCCCTCTTCTGTGATCTGTAATGGATAAAACTGCATTGTTTGGTTTACCAATAAATCCACTTTGATAAAATCACTAAACAAATTTTACTGGAATTCCTATCTCATTGAATACTCTGTGGTGGGCTGTGAAAAGGCTGTGTTCTCCTCTAAACAAGGGTTGGGCTCAAATCTCCATCTGAATCTGTCTAAATTTTGGACAGACAAATAAACACTAGACAAGGCTAGAAGTTTCTTTCTTTGGGGGGTGGGAGATGGAACGGGTTTTCTTCCCATCCCAACCACTGATGCTGGCTTCCCAGCTTGGAGGACTGGACTAGGTTCTGGCTTATTTAAGACCCTAGTGCCTGCAAGTCCCTACTATTTTTCTATATTCCTGTTGTTATAAAGCAAAAACCTGTCATTATATGATGATACAATACAGCAATATAAGCCATGAAAGAAATACAGTTATCTTACATGTATTAATTAGGCCCTTCTTGTCTGCTCCAAGATTCATCTGACATTGTAATAAAATGAAGCATCAACTATTTTAACACTAGGTATATAAAGAGAGTTTCCAACTGAAAATATTTGGGGTTCCTCAAAGCTGAAAAACAGTGACATGAAATGATTCTAAACCTTAGGTATCAACACGCTAAATGATGAAAACACCAACTCCCAACTTTTTTCTATTCGATAATATTGCTTTCAACAATAAGCACTAATGTAGTCATGGATATAGTGAGTCACATTATCTGAATGGAAAGCGAGAGCAATTTGTTCTCTGGTAAAACTTATACTATTTCTTGGAGAATTTGCAGTGCTGTGAAAAGATAATTTGCTTTAAAACTTTGGGAAGTGCGGAACGTATGAAGTGGCAATTTTGGAAAAGAATCACAAGTTTGTTTATTTTATCATGCAGTAGTGTGAATGATTAGATGTTTTAGCAAAGACAACCTACATACTTTTGGTAAAATTTCTTTAGGAAAAGATAAAGTAAATGAAGATCAATTAATGAATTATGTTGAAAATGTGGTGGCATTATATTATAATCTCTTAAAATGAAAAATCAACTATAGCAAATGTAACCTTTAACAATTGCTAGGGGAAGATCCCTTATTGGATGGCACCATGGTGCCTTCTGTTGCTATGGTGATTTTAAGATCCAATGGAATAAATTGTTCTTCCTTAGAGGAGCAACAGATTAAACAACTATCTGTATGAACACCAAAATCTTTGCTTGAACCACACCATGGGGCAAATGCTGCCAACTGTTATAGCTAATATGAAAAAAAGACTTCAACAAAAATTCAGTCATACCTGCATTGTTTGTTTCTTTAAATCAAATCAATAACGCCTACAAGTGCCTAAATCCACAGGGCCAGTAAGATATTTAACACTAATCATTCTTCAGTCTTCCCCTGTCCCACTGTGGGCTTACACTCCTATATCTAATAGTGATCCATGAGCAGTGGAGAGTACTGAAGGCCTTCTTTGTAGCTTGTCAGCTAAGCTGGAGACATAAATTTTTGACAATCTGGAAGTTGCATAGTCTATACTAACTGCTCAATGAATCCCTAGAGGTTTTCTTTCACATAATTTGTTGATTCTAGTCTCCACAGTCTGCTGTGCTCTGTTTTCTTCATAGTCTCAGACCCTGGGGAACCTCTCTCTTTTTCATTCTGTTTTAGGCCATCCAGCATTGTCTCTTTAATACACTAAACTATTTAAAAATACAGACATAATAATGAGAGCCAAAGGCTTCAAGTAGGCTCTGTAAAATACGAGATCATAAATTACACAAACATTCTCTCTCTTTTTTAAAAATTTTTTTAAATCTTCCTTTATTCATTTTCAAGCAGAGAGAGAGAGAGAGAGAGAGAGAGAGAGAGAGAGAGAGAGAGAGAGAGAGAGAGAATGCACCAGGGGCCCCACCTTGTGGGTCTGGCTTATGTGGGTCCTGGGGAATTGAACCTGGGGCCTTAGGCACTAGAGGCAAGTGCCTTAACCGCTGAGCCATCTCTCCAGCCCTCTCTCTTTTTTTAATTGTCCATAATGAGTTACATTATTTAGTGGGCAAACAATGAGTTGTTATCTCCAATTCCCTGATGCCCCGCTCCCCCATCCCCAATCAGCTAGATAACCTCCTCCATGGGTCGACTGGATCAGTCCTTGTGACAGGGGACCATGGATAGCCTGTTATTCATCCAGGTTCTCCTGGCCCTAGTATGTTGTTACTGAGGGGTGCCATGCCCCTGGACAGTCTCCCCTACCATGACTCTCACAATCTTTCCGCCCCCTCTTCTGCTCAGTTCCCTGAGTTGTGGTGGATGAGTATTAAGGCTGTTTTAATGTTGTGAGTTTAGGGGTCTTTGTGTCAAAAATCATTGGTTTCTGTCACCCTGGCTTATACTGTGTTGATTGAAGAGCTGTGGCTGTGGGTCCCTTGTTCATCCTGTCATTCTCTGTGGGGTTCCATATGGATCCTCCACGATATGACTATGGTGGCTCCTCTCTTGCCAGGATCTCAGCTATCTGCCTACGGTCAATTGGTAGGGTTAGGTGGGCCTCAGCTCTCTTGCTGCATCCTGAAAAATACAAACACAATCTCCATCGGAGAGTGAGATCAGTATACGTTAACAGTATACACCATTCTGGATTACCTAGATTCTATTTTTAGAAGCCTCCCCGTTAGTCGCTCGCATAATGCATCTTGTTTTGGGAGCCCAAGAGTACGGGATCCGTTGCCTATCGCCCTGAATCCCGTTACAGACAAGCGATCCCCCTCACTAAGTGGAAAATTTGGCCAAATTTTAAAGCTGTTTATTGTCTCCCCCAGGCCCAGGCTCCTCCATTGCACAAGTGCTCCTTTCTGGGTTTGCTGTTCTCTACCAGGAGGAGGTGTGGTCAGCCTACTCGTGGCTGCAGATTGAGTTTCATATCAGTGGTCTCTGTTTACTCCAGCTGTCGTTGATCAGTTTACCCTGGGAGCCTTGCAGTGCCTTCCAGCACTACACTAACTGCCTTCTGGGGGCTGGATACCGTTCTGGATCTCTGGATGCTGATCAGTGGCATTCTGTGGTTTCTTCACCAACAGCCCTGGGGAGGGCACTCAAGAGATTTGACAGAATTCTGTCTTGTTGTTGGAATCTCATGAGTCGCATTGGTCAACAGTTCAGTGAGGGAAGGAACCAGTGCTTGGAACCAGGGGTTGTCATGCTGATCTAATTGTTCACAGGCTTAGACCCTCTCCCCTCCCATTCATGGCCCCTCTTTCCATTCGACGCTCACTACTTTCTCAATAGGTTACAGTATGCTTGTGAGGATTTTATGTTTTTTAACCTAATAAGGTTAATTCTCATGCTTGAGCCATTCCCCCCAGCAGTCCCTTACCCCTCATACATAACCTCTCATTTCTTTCTACTAGTCTGCGTAGAGTTTACGGTTATCCTGGTTAAGGACCGCATATGAGGGAGAATATGCGACATTCAATTCTCTGTTCTTTTGAGTGCTTGCTTAGTAAGATCTGCTCGAAGTCAGAACATTTTTTCCTAAATTTCGATATTTCATTTTTCCTTTCAGTTGAGTAGAATTCCATCGTGTAAATATACCACAGTTTTGCTGTCCATTCCTCCATGGATGGGCATTTGGGTTGATACCAATTCTTGGCTACTATTAATTGAGCTGCTATAAATATAGTTGTACAAATGTTTCTGCATCGAGATGTGACATCTTGTGGATAGATGCCTAGAAGAGGGATAGCTGGGTCCATTGGTAGTTCTATGTCCATTCTGTCTAGGAGTCTCCATACTGCTTTCCCTAGGGGTTGAATGAGTTTGCAATCCCACCAGCAGTGAATGAGGGCTCCTTTTTCCCTGAATCGTCGCCAGCTATGATTGTTGTTGGTTTTCTTTATGATTGCCATTCTGACAGGGGTAAGGTGTTATCTCATTGTGGTTTTGATTTGCATTTCCCTGATGCTTAAGGATGCTGAGCACGTTCTCAGGTAAGAAAAGGCCATTTGTGTTTCCTCCTCTGTGAATTCTCTGTTGAGATCAGTGCCCCATTTTGTAAGGGTGCAAGTTGGGGATTTAATATTAATTTTTTTGAGTTCTCTGTAGGTTTTGGAAATTAGACATCTGTCTGAATTGTAATTGGCGAAATATCTCCCAGTTTGAAGGGGGGTCTATTGACTTTGAGAACAGTGTTTTTGTCTGTACAGAAGCTTTTGAGCCTGATCAGGTCCCATTGGTTAAATGACTGTTGCACTTCCTGGGCTACTGGAGATTTACTCAGGAAGTTGTTCCCAACTCCTATCTCATGTAGGGTTCCTCCTACTTTTTCTTCCAGGGTGTTCAGAGTTACACAGGATTGATATTGAGGTCTTTGATCCATTTGGAGTTGATCTGTGTGCATGGTGAAAGGAGTGGGTCTATTTTCATTTTTATAGGTGTTTATCCAATTTGTACAGCACCATTTGTTGAAGATGCTGTCTTTGCCACAGCATACATTGTTGGCATCCTTGTTGAAGACTAAAATGCTGAAGTTACTTGAATTAAAGGCTGGGTCTTTGAGTCTATTCCACTGGTCAGACTGTCTGCTTTTCTGCCAATACCATGCTGTTTTAGTTACTATGGCTTTGTAGCATGTTTTAAAATCAGGTATGGTGATACCTCCTGCATAATTTTTTTTGCTCAGAATACTTTTAGCTATTTGAGGTGTCTTACCCTTCAAAATAAATTTTGAGATTATTTTTTCAAAGTCTGTGAAGAAAGAGGTTGGGATTTTTATTGGCATTGCGTTGAATCTGTAGATTGCTTTTGGCAGGATTACCATTTTTACTATATTTTTTATTGTTGTCAGTTTAAAGTCTATTTTGTCAGATACCAGAATAGCCACACCTGATTTTTTATTCTTCCCACATGCCTGGAAAATTGTTTTCAACCCTTTTACTCTCAGTAGATTACTGTCTTTATTGATAAGGTGTGTTTCTTGAAGGCAGCAGATGGAAGGGTCCATTTTCCTGATCCAACCTGTTATCCTTTGTCTTTTTATAAGAGAGTTGAGTCCATTTACATTCAAAGTTGTAACTGTGAGGTTTGCCATGTTGTAGAGAATATGGAGGTTGGTATCTGAGCTGTTGCTGCTATGTCTTTTGTTTTACCTTGCTTGTTCTCTGTTCCTTTCCTGGGGTTGGTTGTTTGTTTCTTCTGCATGGGATATCTCATGAAGTATCTTTTGAAGTTTTGGCTTTGTGCTCAAGTGATTGTAAAGCTGGTTAGTCTCGTGGAATACTTTAATTCCTCCATCAATTATGATGGATAACTTTGCTTGGTAGTCTAGGTTGAAATCCATTCTTCTTTAGGCCTAGAATCACTTTGTTCCAACCTCTCCTGGCTTTTAAATTTTCTATGGAGAAGTCTGACATGATTCTGATGGGTTTTCCTTCATATGTGAGTCTCCATTCTCTCCTTACTCTAAGGACTCTTTCTTTATCCTCAATGTTTGGCATTTTAACTAAAATATGACTTTGGCATTTTAACTAAAATATGTTTTGATCCAATTTGTTTGGGGTCCTCCATATCTCTTTTGGGTATACAGGACTATAGCTTGCCAAATATGGAAAGTATTTTTGAATAAATCTTTTGAAAATATTTTCTATGCCCCTCGTTTGGTTTTCTTCTCCTTCCGGGATCACCATGATCCTGAGATTAGGTCTTTTTATGGTATCCCACATTTCCCTTGAGTCTTGTTCACTTCCTCTTTTGAATTTTGTCAAGGTTCTGATTCTCCTCCAATTCTCCTCTGTTCTGTCCTCCATGTCCGAGGTTCTGTTTTCCCAGTGATTGATACTGTTGGTAAGAGTTTCTAGGGATGTTCTTATTATTTCAATATGGTTTTTGTTTTCTGCAACTTCTTTCTGGGTTGCTTCTATCATCCTGTTGAGATGTGATTTCATTTCAGGGTTTGATTTAATTACTTCTTCCTGACAGTCATTCTTATATTTGCAGATGTCTTTGGTAAATTTGGAAATCTGGTTTTTGATACCATCAGTTTGCTGGCTTGTCTTTAGTTCTGATATGTCTCTTCTTATATCCATTTGGTTCTCCTCTAATATATTAAGCCTGGTAGCAAAGCTAATGAGCTGACTTTGTACCCTTTCAATATGTTGGTCCATGTTTTCTTGCATGACTAACATTAAGTTATCCTTAGGATCTGTGCCAGTATGATCCGTGTTTCATGTCGTGTCATCCTGGGCCTGCTTCTGCTCTCTCTCTTTAGTGGTGGTGTTGTTGTCATTTGGTGCAGTTTCCTCAGCTGGTGTAATATACTTGCATTGAGATCTGCCCATTTCTATTCCACTTTAGGTGGTTGGAGGAAAGCCTTTGAGATATCTGTAGGGGTCGATAGGTGTGGGGGAGGGGGGCTATAGGGGTCGGCCGTTGT
>PVHP010020508.1:6106-21405 GCA_004024765.1 Zapus hudsonius | reverse complement strand
AAAGTGGTTTTTTTATCTCTAAAACTTGGAGCATTTCCAATAAGGAATGTATCGAACAGGAGTGCAATTAAGCAGGACTTACAGAGGTGAAACAGTGCAGTTAGCTATAAATTTTATGTGAGTCAAAATGACTAGATAACTTCTTCAAAGCACAAGCATCTTCTAAGACATGCTTAACCCTTATCTGTACGGTTTTTTTTTTGTCCTATCTGTTAGGCTTTCTGATATTCTTCGGTTGTTAAGTGGGGAGATTCGCTTTTTGGGAGGGGTAGAGCACATTCAGAGAAATTCCAGGGTAGTTTAAGGTATGGTCAAATCAAGCAGAACTTTGTTGCAAAATAATTTCTAATTCCAGGATGGCATTTCTCTGGTTTTTCACTCACTCTGTAGTCCCAGGCTGGCCTCGAACTCATGGTGATCCTCCTACCTCTGCCTCCTGAGTGCTGGGATTAAAGGTTTGTGCCACCACGCCTGGTCATATGCATGCCTTTAACCCCAGTACTCAAGAGGCTGAGCTAGAAGGATTGTGGTGAGTCTGAGGCCAGGCTGGAGCTACAAAGTGAGTTCCAGGTCAGCCTGGGCTCCAGTGAACTCCTACCTCTGCCTCCCGAGTGCTGGGATTAAAGATGTGCACCACAGAGCCCAGCTTCTGATTGGATCTGACACCTTTTACAAGGGAAGAATTCCTGCCTGGTGCTGAAAGCCTGTCAAAGCCTCTGGCTGGGAAGGTCATGGGCCCTGGGGTTGTTTGGCTAAATGGCAGGGGGTGGGAATTATGCTAAAATGTTACACAAATTCACTGATGGAGTCTCCCAACAATCCCAAGAGGATTTCATCATTTTACGGTAATGGAAACTTGGAATTTGACTAACTTGACCAAAGTCACAATAGTGGGTGAAGAAGCAGCCTGGTTCCAGATGGGAGACACTGCTCGGAGCGCGTGAGAGGTGTCTGGTAGACACGTGTGTTTCTGCGAAGGGATTCTCCACTCACATCTGCTCTGCAAACTCACAATACCTGAAGGAGAAGAAACAGGGCCCAGCTGAGCAGCTCCAGAACTTCAGGCACTTTCCACAGCCTCCCCTCCCCCACTGGACATCTCAGGATGCCAAGGGATGGAAGGCACCCCTCACCCACCGGCATCCAGCACAGCTGATCTGAGGAGCAGATCTGCCCACATAAGCAGCCAGGGAACCAGCAGGACAGTCAGTTGTCTATACTTACGAAAGGTGTCAAGAAAAACCTTAAAAAGGGCTGGAGTAATGCCTCAGAAGTTAAGGGACTTGCAGCCAGAGCCTAAGGCCCCAGGTTCAATTCCCCAGTACCCAGAAGCCAGATGCACAAAGTGACACATGCATCTGGAGTTTGTTTGCGGTGGCTGGAGGGCCTGGTGCACCAATTGACTCACTCTCTTTCTCTCTCGATCTGTATCTCTGCTTACAAATAAATAAAATGGTTTTTTAAAAAGTTAAAGGGGGTCTGGAGAGATTGCTCAGCGGTTAAGGCACTTGCCTCCAGTGCCTAAGGCCCTGGGTTCAATTCCCCAGGACCCACATAAGCCAGACCCACAAGATGGTGGCCCTAGTGTTCGCTCTCTCTCCGTCTCTCAATCTATCTCTATCTCTCTGATAGGAAATGAATAAATAGGGGCTGGAGAAATGGCTCAATGGTTAAGGCACTTGCCTCCAGTGCCTAAGGCCCTGGGTTCAATTCCCCAGGACCCACATAAGCCAGACCCACAAGGTGGTGGCCCTGGTGCGCTCTCTCTCTCTCTCTCTCTCTCTCTCTCTCTCTCTCTATATATATATATATATATATATATATATACATATATATATGCTTGAAAAAAAATTTTAAAAATAAAAAATAAAAATAAAGAAAATGAATAAATAAAATTAAAAAAAAAGTTAAACAAAAAGCCAGGCGTGGTGGCTCACGCCTTTAATCCCGGCACTCGGGAGGCAGAGATAGGAGGATCGCCATGAGTTCAAGGCCACCCTGAGACTCCATAGTGAATTCCAGGTCAGCCTGGGCTAGAGTGAGACCCTACCTCAAAAAACCAAAAAAAAAAAAAAACCACCAAGCTGATGAAAGGAGTCCACAGTACTGGGGAATAGCGAAGCTTGAACTTCAGGACCCCATTTTCCAAGAGCATGGGGCTGAGCAGACGGCTGCTCACAGATTGATGTGAGGAAGACGAATTGCTTCAGCATCCATACAGTTTCTCTCTTTTTCCTGGCAAGTGATGGCTGTCCTCTGGGTTGCAGCGACAGGTTCCAGTCTTGGCGGGATGGCTCCCATGATTGGGCCTCGCCTTGGGCACAGATGGCGCTCTGTGACCTGTGTGTCAAGCCTGTGTCACAGCCTGGTGGACAGGCTCCTGTTTCCATGGATGACAGGCCACCTTGGACTTCCCCACCCACATGTCCCATGGTCCTCCCAGTTTATCCAGCAGAATAAAAACCCAAGGTTCTTGGTGCCCACCCAGCCCCTGTGGGATTAAACCATTCTTTTTTAAAAAATACTTTTTTAAAAAAAATTTTTAAAAATATTTTATTTATTCATTTTCAAGCAAAGAGATAGATAGAGAGAGAGAGAGAGAGAGAGAGAGAGAGAGAGAGAGAGAGAGCGAGCGCACCAGGGCCACCACCTTGTGGGTGTGGCTTATGTGGGACCTGGGGAATTGAACCCATGGCCTTAGGCACTAGAGGCAAGTGCCTTAACCGCTGAGCCATCTCTCCAGCCCTAAAAAATACTTTTGTGTATTTGTAAGCAGAGAGAGGAGAGGGGGGGAGAGGAGAGGGGGGAAGAACACACCAGAACCTCCAGCCACTGCAAATTAACTCCAGATGTATGCTTCACTTTGTACATCTGGGTTTACCTGGGTACAGGGGAATTGAACTCAGGTCCATAGATTTTGCAGGTAAGCACCTTAACTGCTGAGCCATCTCTCCAGCCCTGGATTAAGCCACTCTTGCCTTCCTCTCTGCAGCCACACTGGCCTTGAGTCTCCAGACACATGCCCACTTCCCAGAAGGGCTTTTGCTCTGGCTCTTCCTTCTGACTCAGAAGTTTCTCCTTCTCTCTCAGTTCTCAGTTATGTCCCCAGAACAGAATGTCCTCTCCTAACTTTTTCTTCTTTTTTTCTTTCTTCCTTCCTTCTTTCTTTTCTCTTCCTTTCTTTTTTTGAGGTAGGTTCTCACTGTAGCCCAGGCTGACCTGAAATTCACTATATAGTCTCAGGTTGGCCTCAAACTCACGGTGATCTTCCTACCTCTGCCTCCTGAGTGCTGGGATTAAAGGTGTGCGCCACCACGCCAGGCTTCATCCTAGATATTTTTGCGTGCCAACGTTGGCTTGTTTATTGTTGTTGTGGGCACGGGTGGTATGTGTGACGCGTGTATGCACATGTATGATGCCATACCCATTCCCCCTTCCCCCTCTCTCCTTGTAACTAAATATTTTTTATTTATTTACTTTTTTAGTATTACGAGGTAGGGTCTCGCTCTAGCCCAGGTTGACCTGGAATTCACTATGTAGTCTCAAGGTGGCTTCGAACTCACCTTGAGAATGGGGGCCGGGGGCTTAAACCACAGAAAGTTGTTTCTCAGGCCGGAGAGATGGCTCAGTGGTTAAGGCGCTTACCTGCAAAGCCTAATGACCCAGGTTCAATTCTCCAGTGCCCATGTAAAGCTAGAAGCACAAAGTGGCGCATGCATCTGGAGTTTGTTTGCAGTGGCTGGAGGCCTTGAGGCACCCATCCTCTCTCCCCCCTTGCAAATAAATAAAAAAATAATAAAGTTTATAAAAGAAAGTTGTTTCTCTTAGTTCTGGAGGCTACAAATCAAAGTTCAAGGAAGCCTTAGGCCTTGAACTTAGTCCTGAGGCCTCAGTTCTTGATCTGCCAGTGGTCCCCAACCCCGCAGTCTTTCTCTGTGCATCCATCCCTGGTGCCTCTTTGTCTAAAGATGCCAATCTTATTGGATTAGGTTTCCAAGCTTATGACCTCACTGAGCCTTAATTACCTCTCTAAAGACTCTACTTCCAAATACAGTCCTAACAGGGCTTAGGGCTGCACCATATGAATTTGAGGACATAATTCAGTCCGTGATTGCAGCTGATCAGATAATTCCAGCTCTGAGAATAAACAGAAGCTTGGCCATTAAGCCCTGGTCACAGACATAAGATGTCCAGGGTACAGAAGACCGGGAATCAGGGCTGGGAATGTAGCTGAGTTGGCAGAAGGCTTGTCTAACATGCACGAGGCCTGGGTTAAAACAAGGCATGGTAGGGTATGCCTATAATCCTATCACTAGGGCGGTGGGGACAGTGGGATTAGAACTTCAAGGTCAGACTAGAGAGATGGCTCAGTGGTCCAGGGCGCTTCTTTGAAAAGTCTGACAGCCTGTGTTCCATTCTCTAGTACCCGAAAGCTAAGGGACTTGCCTGCAAAGCCCAAGACCTGGGTTTGACTCCCCAGCACCCATGTAAAGCCAGATGCACTAAGCGGAAAATGCATCTGGAGTTTGTTCTCGCTCCCTCCCTCCCTTGCAAATAAAAAAAAAATTTTTTTAAAAGAATGATTATTTTTTTTTGAAAGAAAGGCCCTAAGCACAGAGTCTCAGTCGGTCTCTGGAGATCGGCGAGGCCAGGGGGCCTGGGGTCGGCTGGGAAAGGGTGAACACAGCCTTGTGCCACAGCCACCTGATCACTGACCGCTGGACAATCTCAGGGCCTCACAGGCCAGTCTGGGAGTTGTACTGTCACCCCATTGATTTGGCCCAGAGAAAGTCCAGCCCCATTATGACATAGGCCCATTCTCTCTCTCTCTCTCAGGTGGAGAACCAGGTGGAAGGTTCTGCCCCCCCTCCTACAACCACAGGAAGCATGTGGGCATTGAGGCTACAGAAGTCTCCAAAAATCACCAATGTACCCAGCCCTGCCCATCTCCAAAAGTAGCAAAGTCCAGCAAGGTGGCACACACCTTTAATCCCAGCGCTCCAAAGGCAGAGGTAGGAGATCGACGTGAGTTCGAGGCCAGTCTGAGACTACACAGTGAATTCCAGGTCAGTCTGGAGAAGAGCAAAATGCTACCTCAGAAAACAAAAACAAACAAAATGTAGCTAAGCAAGCCCCCAGGCACAACCAGGAAGTCCCACCCATCCTCCCATGGGCCTCAAAAGTGGGCAGCCTGTTCTGAGAAGCAGATGGTCTTTTGGCCCTTGGGAACAGCTGGGCAGACTTTCCTAAACAGGTCAGCTCCCTGAGGCATCTTGAAGTCACTGAGGGCCCTTGAATGTTAACAGGTGCTCTGTCTGGGCCTGTAGATATAGGGAAGCCCTGGTGAGGCTCTCAGACACCCACAGGAAACCCACTCCACTACCAGGACCCTGTGCCACTCACCTGGGTCCACCAGGGTGGCCTTGCCCTCGTGCAACCTACGGAAAACTGTCGCTCTCCCGGCTATAACGTGCTTGACTGCAAAGCCTAACAACACCCGTTTGATTCCCCAGTACCCATGGAAAGCCAGATGTATAAAGTGGTACATGGCCGGGCATGGTGGCTCACGCCTTTAATCCCAGCACTTGGGAGACAGAGGTAGGAGGATTGCCATGAGTTTAAGGCCAGCCTGAGACTACAGAGTGAATTCCAGGTCAGCCTGGCCTAGAGCGAACCCCCCCCAAAAAAAATAAGTAAATAAAAAATAAAGTGGCGCATGCATCTGAGGTTCATTTGCAGAGGTTAGAGGCCCTAGCACACCCAAACTCACTCTGTGTCTGTTTTTCTCTCTCAAATAAATAAACAAAAGTATTTTAAGAAAATAACTGGGGGCTGGAGAGATGGCTCTGTGGTTAAAGGCACTTGCTTACAAAGCCTGCTGGTCCTGGTTCAATTCCCCAGTAACCACGTAAAGCCAGATGCAAAAAAGTACATGAACCTAGTGTGTGTAGTGGCAGAGGCCCTGGCATGCCCATGTTATAAAAAAAAGATGACAGGGCTGAAGAGATGGCTCAGTGGTTAAGGTTAAAACACTTGCCTGCAAAACCTAATGAACTGGGTTTGAATCCCCAGTATGTAGGTAAAGTCAGATGCACAAAGCAAAGTGGCTAGAGGGCCTGGCATGCCCGTCCTCCCTCCCTCCCTTTATTTCTTCCCTTTCTTTTTCTTCTTCCTCTCTCTTAAAAAAAGTGCCAGTAAAGCCGGGCGTGGTGGCGCACGCCTTTAATCCCAGCACTCGGGAGGCAGAGGTAGGAGGATCGCCGTGAGTTTGAGGCTACCCTGAGACTACAGAGTGAATTCCAGGTCAGCCTGGACTAGAGCGAGACCCTACCTCGAAAAACCAAAAAAAAAAAAAAAAAAAAAAAGTGCCAGTAGAGTGGAGGAAAATTAGCATCCAGCGCCACCTTGTGTCAGTTGATCCAAACCCCAGGCTTTTGCAGGGACTCCATTATTAACTGTGTTTGATCTTGTGAGCTGGTTGGAGCATGTAGACACGACCACGAGAGAGGTTTAGAGAGGGAATAAAATAATAGAACTAGCATTTGACTGACTTCTACTTCATACCTATTCTTTGTTTATTGAGATAGGGTCTCAGGATAGCCCAGCCCAGGCTGACCTGGAATTCACTATGTTGTCCCAGGCTGGCCTTGACCTCACAGTGATCCTCCTACCTCTGCCTCCTGAGTGCTGGGATTAAAGGCGTGGGCCACCACGCCCAGCTCCAGCTATATTTTAACATATAAACTCCACAAAGAAATAGAGTACCGTAGAGTACATAATGCACACTGGTGATTTCCACAAACATCTCCCAGTACATAACACCATGTCTAGTATATACAGCACTTTCTGTAGCTAATCTGGCTTTTATGTGGGGCCTGGGGATCAGAACTCAGGTACTCCTGAGTTACAGGCAAGCACTTGATTCACCCTATCCATCTTCCCAGCTCCTCAATCGTTTTTTTTTTTTTTTTTTTTTCTGTACTTTTTTTCCTGTAGTTCCAGGCTGGCCTCGATCCTCCTACCTCTATCTCCAAATGCTGGGATTAAAGGCGTGCACCACCACACCCGGCTCCTCAATCTTTTTTAATATAAAAATCATACGTTCTCATTAAAAAAATAAAAATACAAAAATATTGAACTCTCTTCTTTAAGGGGATGCAGAGTCACCGGCCTGGCGACACAGCGTCATGGGATCTGGGTCCTTTGGAGGCTTCCGGAACTTGCTCTGAAGGAAAACTCTGGGTACACACAGGCCTTCTTTCTTATTCACCGTCTCTCGGAACACGTACTCATTCAGCACTTCTTCATAACCCGAGTCCACAAAGAGCTGAGCCAAGAACTCTGTAAGACAAGCAGTGGGAAGGGGGGTGGAAGGCTGGGAGTATGTGGTTCTACTTGTTGTGTAATGAAAACAGCAATGTTACATTTTGTATGAGTTTTAAAGTTGTTGATTTTCCCCCAAAGATGGGGCATCACTACATAGCCCTGCCTGGCGGGCCTCAGGATTTTGATGTGTGGTGGTGAATGCCTTTAATCCCTGCACAGAGGCAGAGGTAGAAGGACCGCTGTGAGTTCAAGGCCAGCCTGGGACTATATAGTGAATTCCAGGTCAGTCTGGGCTAGAGCCAGACCCTACTTAAAAAAAAAAAAAAAAAAAAAAAGTGAAAACAAGTTTTAAAAAGGCTCGTTGTGGTGATACACACCTTTAATTCCAGCATTTGGAGACAGAGGTAGGAGGATTGCCAGAGTGAGTTCCAGGTTAGATCAGTTTATTCAAGGATAACTGGTATGAGTTTGAGTCAAGCCAGTGATTTCCAGGTCAGCCTAGGCAAGAGTGAGACTCTCTCAAAAAACCAGAAAAAACAAAAAAAATTTTTTTTGATGCCTTTGCCAGAGCTTCCAAGGTGCTGGAGTCTATGCCTCTGCTGCCACACCAGGCTTTTCTGTGTAAAAGCAAACACCTCACAGTCCTACTTCTCGCGGTCTTAATTCCCAGACAGAAACTTCCAGTTCACTAATCAAGGCTGAAGGACCAGCTTGGAGCGCACCTATCTTGGCCTATTCAGGAATCTAAATTTCTTAGTGAAAGAAGCAAAGCTCCACCCAAGCAGGGCCTGCTCATGCTCTGTCCCTTGACACCATCACCACCTACTTAGCCTGCCGGGAAGGAGACCAGAATGGAAAGTCATCACCATCATCATTACTGGGTGGCGCTGCAGCCCAAGGAAAATCTCACCCCAGCAGCACTCCACACAGGTTGAGCTCTGCAGCAGAAATAGACAATTACTTTGAAGACACCCCTGCGGCTTGTCAATGACTTACAGCTGAGTCAATCATAGGTAATCAATCAGAACATTAAACCTCTGTCATGGGCTGGAGAGATGGCTCAGCAGTTAAGATGCTTGCCTGCAAAGCCTAACGATCTGGGTTCGAGTCCCCAGTACCCACATAAGCCAGATGCACAGTGGCCCAAGCATGAGGAGTTTGTTGTGTGCAGTGGCTTAGAGGCCCTGGTGCACCCATTTTCTCTCCCCCACTTGCAAATAAATATTTAAAAATTTTAAAAAGTAAAATAATGTTCAGAATTTTCATATCTAAAATGATTATTTTAAATATTCCTTTACAGCAAATTTGTATATTGGAAAACAAATCCAATCATTTAATTGAAAAAAGCTTTTTGTCTTTGGGACTGGGACAGTAAAGTCAAGCACCTTATTTGCTGTATTATTATTATTTTGCTTTGTTTTTTGAGGTAGGGTCTTGCTTTAAGCCCAGGCTGACCTGGAATTCATTCTGTAGTCCCAGGCTGGCGATTCTCCTACCTCGGCTTTTCTTTTTATTTGCTTGGCTTTGAAAAAAACTTTTTATTATAGCTTCCATAATTATAGACCATACACCATTATGATTCCCTCCCCCATAACTCCCCCCTCTCAATTAGTCTGTTTTGTTTCGGTGTCGTCATCTTTTCCTCCCATCATGTGTGTAGGTATTGTCAGGCATATGTGCTTGACTTTTTTGGTTTGTTTCTTTTTCCAGGTAGGGTCTCACTCTAGCCCAGGCTGACCTGGAATTCACTATGTAGTCTCAGGGTGGCCTTGACCTCACGGCAATCCTCCTACTTCTGCCTCCCAAGTGCTGGGATTAAAGGCGTGCGCCACCACACCCACCCAGCTCCGTGCTTGACTTTTGACTGAGCACAGGGAACTCTGGTTCCTCCCTCCTTCCCTTCCCTTCCAGCACAGTCCCACAGGTACCAGTGGCCTGTCTGGCCTCCCAGGCTCTCTCTAGGCACTGTCACAGGATGACTGACGCCGTCAAGTGAGCAGAGACAGAGACGCGCCCTTCTTCTTACCATCAGTAAAGAAGTAGGATCGGGTTCCATCTTGCCTGACATAGAAATTTTCTCCAAGTTTGCTGCCGGCTTTAAACCTAAGCATGGCCTGATCGTACAGCCCGTAGTCCCGGAACAGGACGCTTCTTCCTGGCTTCAACACCTAAGGAAGCGAAAGCAGGCTCTAGGGAACTCCTGGAACCCAGTGAAATAAAACACAACCCATCAACACTGGAAGTTGAAAGTTAGATTTGTGGATGGAGGCGGATGAAATATACATGATACTGACGGTGTCTTTATAAAGGCAAGGTGTGGTGAGCTGGGGATAGGCTGAGTTGCAGAGAGCCTGCCAGGCTGCGAGGCATCAGTCCCTAGCTCACACAGATCAAGGGTGCTGAAGCATGCCCACAATCCCAGCACTCAGGAGGTGGAGGTAACAAGAGGGTCTAAGTTCAAGGACACCCTCAGCAAGTTCAAGGTCAGCCTGGGATTCCTGAGACCTTGTGTCAGGAAGGAAGGAAGGAAGGAAGGGAGGAAGGGAGGGAGGGAGGGAGGGAGGAAGGGAGGGAGGGAAGAAAGGGGGAAGAGAGGGAGGGCAGGCAGAGGAAAGGAGGACGGCAGCTCTCATTATGTAGCCCTGGCTAGCCTGGTACTCACTACATAGCCCAGGCTGGATCACGAATTCTTGCCTCCACCTCCTGAATGCTGTGATTACAGGTGTGTGCTACCACAGCCAGCTAGCAAGGAAGAATTCTGTAAAACTTTGGTTTGCATGTGATTAAAATATATATATATATATATATATGCACACATACATATATATTTGTTGTTGTTGTTGTTTTTTGAGGTAGGGTCTCGCTTTAGCTGACCTGGAATTCACTATATAGTCTCAGGCTGGCCTTGAACTCACAGCGATCCTCCTGTCTCAGCCTCCTCTGAGGGAGTACACCACCATGCTTGTATTTTTTTATTTTTTTTTACATTTAAAAAATTTAATTAATTAATGAGAGAGAATGGGACCTACAGCCACTGCAAACGAACTCCAGACACATGCACCACCTTGTGCATCTGACTTTACATGAGTACTGGGGAATCGAACTCTGGTCCTTCAGCTTTGCAGGCAAATGCCTTAACCAACCCTCCTGGCTAGTTTTTTAAATCTAACACTTCATACCTACTAAAATATCGATAATCTAGTTTCTGTTTCTGTGACTGAAGCTCAGGACCGGGCTGCTTGGTGAGGACAGAAGTGAGCGCTGGAAGCCCTCTGTGTTGGGGTACACACATGTAGCGAGCCCTCTAATCATACTAGGACCAGGGTTCTTATATGATCCGCCCTATGGAAGAATACCGTATTACCAGTGTCATAGTTTTGCCCTGGCTCCTCCCTCTGTTACTCTCTTGTCCCCATGACAGAAAGTGCTTATCTATAGTCCACAGTCCCCAAAGGTCTGTGGTTTAGAGCTCAGAGCAGCTAACATTTAAAGCAGAAAATCAAGTTGTAGCCGGGTGTGGTGGCGCACACCTTTAATCCCAGCACTTGGAAGGCAGAGGTAGGAGGACTTCGGTGAGTTCAAGGCCACCCTGAGACTACATAGTGAATTCCAGGTCAGCCTGGGCTAGAGTTAGACCCTACCTCGAAAAAACAAAAAAAAAAAAAAAAAAAAAAAGAAATAGACTTGAAGAAGTGTTGCCCCGTGGCTGGCCAGGCTCTGAAGTTCAGTCACGGTGCTGCATGAACCTCAAGTTACAGATTATTTTCCCCTACAATGACTACAGTGTTCCCGTTGGCAAGGAGGAAACACCGGCTTTTAGGGCCCCGGGTCGCTAACCTTGTAAATGTTCTGCAAGACGAGGCGCATCTTATCAGGGTGCACAGCCGAAAGCACAAATATCAGTGTGACAGCATCCACGCTCTCTGGGGGAACATGGTCTAGAAGGTCGTCTCTAGTGAGGTCGCACTGGAACACCTTACACCTCTCTGCACTGTACAGAGGATTTTGCTAGAAGGGAGGGGGGAAGAAAACCAGAGTTTACTTTTCTGTGACCACCATGCTGTCACAAACATTCAGCTTTGGGAGGAGCATGCGAATGCGTTTCTCCCCTGCACTACCGTGCAGGTGGGTGACCATGTCTACCACGAAGGAAGTGCTCACCGACAAAGCATGCAGTGCTCGAGGAGGAAGGAATCATAAAGCCAACTGGGGACACCGGTGTATCCACCAACAGTTGGAAGAGGGATGGGTGGGAAGAAAACCTATTCTCAAGAGAAGTGGAAAGATTTGTGAAGCCACACTCTTCAGATACAGGCCCCTTGCACAGTTCCAAACACAAGGACAGGGCTGGAGAGATGGCCTCAGCCCACAAAGCCTAAGGACCCGGGTTTGATTCCCCAGCACCCACATAAAGCCAGATGCACAAAGTGGCGCATGTATCTGGAGTTTGTTTGCAGTGTCTGGAGGCCCTGGTGTGCCCATTCTTTCTCTCTCTCCCAACCCCACAGCAAACAAAAAAACAAACCCAAAAAACCCAAGGGACAGGAGTAAACACAGCCTCTTCATGTTTCATCAATACATCTCCAGTAATAGTAACTGAGTTACAACCAGGGAAACTCAAGAGACACACTTCAGTTGGGGAAGAGCCTAAAGCTAAGAGACAGAAACATTGAGGGGTTTTATATCTCTGGTTTCCATAGCAACAATAAAGCTCAAGGGCAGCTATGTCAATAAGTTCAAATACAGCCTGGCTCCTCCTTCAGGATCTACAGACTTAGTAATATACACAGCTTCGACAAAAAAGTCTGACCTGGGCTGTAGAGGTGGCTCAGTGATTAAGGAGCTTGCCTGCAAAGCCTAAGGACCTGGTTTGATTCCCCAGCACCCACATAAAGCTAGATGCACAGGGTGGCCCATGCAATATCCAGTTTGCAGTGGCTGGAGGCCCTGGTGTACCCATTCTCTTTCTCTCTGTCTATTTCTGCTTGCAAATAAATAAAAATATATTAGAAGCAGCTATAACAGACAAAAGGAACTGTCTGGGGACATTTGAATCTGAAGTAGGAATTAGTGACACTAAGGGATCTGATCGTTTTTGTTGTCCACAGAAAGGCCTTATTTTAGGAGTGTTGATGTTTGTAGTCTACTTTAAAATCATTCAGAAAAGAAAGAAATCTGTAAGGCAAAAGGTATAAGTGAAGTGCATTGATTGAATCAAGCTGTTTCTACATGTTTATTAAAGGAAAATAATATTCACGGAGCTCATAGCTGCTTGGCTCCAGACAGGACTGGAATTGGGCAATCAGGCCTAGAAGGCAGGTCAAACAAATCTAAGGAAACAGAAGTGTAGGGACTGGAGAGGTTGCTAAGAGGTTAAAGCATTTGTTTGCAAAGCCTGACAGCCTGGGTTTAATTCCCCAGCACCCACAAAGCCATAGGCACAGAGTGGCACATGCGTCTGGAGCCCGTCTGCAGTAGCAGGAGGCCCTGGCACACAGCGCCCCCCCTACTTGCAAACACATGGATTTTGCACCAACCTTAACGTATTCAACTGCTCTTGGAGAAAAATCACAGGCATAGGCAAAGATGTTCAAATCCTCTTCTAGAAGCGGGAATAAACAGTTCCCGACCCCACAGCCAGCTTCCAGCAGCGTCAGTTTTTGCCCTTCGTACTAGGAAAAGACACCCAAAAGGTCTAGTACATTCCATCTGCATAATGAATCAACACACTAAACAAAAGGGTCCAACATCTGAGAGACAAGGACTCTGACCCTAAAATAATACAGAGATATATAAACAAGAGAATTACTAAGCAAAGGCTAATACTGGTGGCTGGAGAGATGGCTCAGAGGTTAAGGGCCCTTGTTTGCAAAGCCTGATAACCCAAGTTCAATTCCCCAGTACCCAAATAAAGCCAGATGCACGGGGTGGTACATGCCTCTGGAGTTCATTCACAGTGGCAGGAGGCCCTCCTGCTGCACATATTCTCTCTCTCTCTCTCAAATAAATAAACAAATAAATAAAAAGAAAGCAAGCCAGTTAGTTGCTGGGCGTGGTGGCACACACCTTTAATCCCAGCACTCAGGAGGCGAGGCAGAAGGATTGCAGTGAGTTCGAGGCCAGCCTGGGATTCCATAGTGAATTCCAGGTCACCCTGGGCTAGAGCAAGACCTACCTCAAAGAGAGAGAGAGAGAGAGAGAGAGAGAGAGAGAGAGAGAGAGAGAGAGAGAGAAAATAAATTTCTCATTCCTACATATTAAACCAGAAACTGCTAAAATTTAGGACCAAACAGTATATTTCTCTTATGTTCTACTTTTTTCTTATGTATTTAATAGGCTATAAGAATTCTCTACTTTACATATCTTCTACGCATTTTAACAAAGCTTCCCCCACCCAGTATTAGGGATTGAACCTGGGGCCCCATGAATGCTAGGCAAACACACTACCACTGAGCTACAGCCCCAGTTCTTTACACATTTTAAATGGAGACCAGCTCAGGACAAAGAAAAACAGAGGCTGACCTCCCTACATGATGTGAGCTCTTCAAACTCCCTGGTGGTCCAGTGTCTATCCTTGAAGAAATTGGTGCTGTTTCTTTTGTAAAACAGGTCCCAGTTTTTCTGAGCCTCTTCTTCCAGTTTTTGCTGTTTAAAGTCGGACACCAAAGTTTGGTCTCTCAGTAGTTTCTCTTTTTCTTCAGAGTTGAGAAGCCTTCTTCCCTCCAGCCCTCCCTTCCTTGGTAAAGAAATCATCTCATGGGCTGCCGGGAAGACATTATTGGCCGCTGAAGAGTCTCCCATTCTTGAATAACTTGAGGAACTCCGTGAGGGTGCTGCAGACCTAGGGTGTTTTCTTTCACACTTCACTGGCCTAAGGTGCTTCTGAGAACAACAAAACAAAAAAATGAGATTTTTGGTTAATGATTCTCTGACATCCCCTTCTTCCCCCACCCCTTCTTGGTTTTGTGAGCTGGGCCTCCGCATGGAAAGGCTGGTCTTGATCTTCCTATGTGGTGGTCCAGGCCATTCTTGGAAGCACATCTTTACCACCTCAGCCTCCTATGTGGTAGGGGTTATGGCTATAGCTACCACACCCAGCTTGAACAGTTCTTTGGAACCTTAGTTTGTGGTTCTAGAATATTCTTTAAGACTCTAGGGGGAAGTGGTTCTAGAACTTTTATTTTTGAGAATAGTTCTTTAAAGAAGATGGTGGTGATGGTGGTGGGCGGGTCAACTCCACCTAACACCAACAACATGCTGACTGTACAAGACCCTGTCCATGATGGTCGCAGAGGTCACAAAGCCCAAGACACAGCGTTGACCTACACAGTGACCAGTACTGTCTCATACACTGGATTCTTCATTCAAAACCAGAACGAATCAAGCATTACAAGAAATTGGCTTGAGCTTGGAAAAGGAAGAAGGATCACTGAGAAAACTTAAGAAAATCATTCTCATAAAACGTTTGTTATTCTGGTGCCCATGGACAGTGTTGACAGCTGCCTGACCTGAGAGCCACGGGTGGACCACTGGTTCTTACGGGTAAGGGGATCTTGGTGTTTTTGGAGGTGATGGAATGTCAGGAGTGGGTACCCTGAGCATCTGATGGCACTCACAGAGGGTGGAGGTGGGGGAACTTGGCTCTCCAAGGACCCTCCACTGCCACCATGACCCAACGTGACAGGTGGCTAGCATCCCCATGGCCCACCTCTCCTGTCTCTCTCAGCACCTAGGGGTCTTCTCCAGGAAGGTTGGGGTGAGGAGGGGGTATGGCTCTCCAAGGACCCTCCCACTGCCACCATGACCCAAGGTGACAGGTGGCTAGCATCCCCAGGGCCCACCTCTCCTGTCTCTCAGCACCCAGGGGTCTTCTCCAAGAGGGTGAGGGTGAGGGTGGGGAGGGGGCATGGCTCTCCAAGGACCCTCCCACTGCCACCATGACCCAAGGTGACAGGTGGCTAGCATCCCCAGGG
>PVHP010020507.1:0-30556 GCA_004024765.1 Zapus hudsonius | reverse complement strand
GGCCAAATATTCCACTCAGTGAGGGGGAACCCTTGATTGGAAATGGGGATTTAGGGCAATATGCATCGGATCCCATACACTTGGGCTCCCAAGAAAAGATGCACTATGCGAACGTCTGACAGGGAGACTACTAAAAATAGAAACTAGGTAATCCAGAATGGTGGTGTATATTTGTTAACCTTTACTGTTCTAACTCTCCGATGGAGATTGTATTTGTATTTTTCAGGATATAGCGAGTGAGCTGTGGACCATATAACCCTACCACCCAACAGCAGGCCAAAAGATGAGATCATGGCAAGAGATGAGCCACCACAGTCATATTGTCGAGGATCCATATGAAACCCTGCAGAGAAGGACGGGATGAACAAGAGACCCTTAGCCACAGCCATTCAACCAACTCTGGATAAGCCAAATGTGTTTGTGTTTTTCAGGATGAAACGAGAGACCTGTGGCCCATCTAACCCTACCAACCAACCATAGGCCGATGGCTGAGATCCTGGCAAGAGAGGAGCCACCACAGTCATATCGGGGAGGATCCATAGGGAACCCAGCAGACAATGACAGATGAACAAGGGACCTATAACCACAGTCATTCAATCAGCACAGGATAGGCCGTTGAGACAGAAACCAAGGATTTTCGACACAAGGACCCCTAAGCTTGCAACATTAAAGCAGCCTATTACTCATCCACCATGACTCAGGGAACTGAGCGGAAGAGGGGGCGTAAAGATTGTGAGAGCTGTGGTGGGGGAGACTGTCCAGAGGCATGGCACCCCTCAGTAACAACACATTTGGGCCAGGAGAACTGGGCTGAGTACTAGAATATCCAGGATCCCTTGCCACAAGGACTAATACAGACAGCCCACGGAGGAGGATATACAACTGATCAGGGATGGGGAGGGGGGAATTCGGGAATTTGGGATAACAACACATTGTTTGCCCACTAAATAATGTAACTCATTATGGACAATAAATATATATTTAAAAATAAATAAATAAATAAAGGTCATAAGGATATATATAAAAAAAAAGTGTGGAGGGCAGTTAGCTTTGATGGGGTCCCTGCTGTTTGCTGCTTATTGGTGTGTGCTGGCTGGTGGTGGTTTCTATCTCTGTTTGGATCTGTAAAAGGTAGCTTGCTTCTTGGTCATTGATCGAACTTCCCATGGATCTGTAAGCTTGAAATAAATCACTTTCTCCCCAAAACTATGTTTAGTTGGATGCTGATCCCAGAATTGTGGAACTGTCTACTAAACTAACCATATAGCAACATCAGCTTGTTCCTACTCATCCAGGAAGGCCAACATCATGTAGAAGAGCTCTGACTGGTGACCATCTCCACCCTCTGTTTTCCTCAAGCCTAAGAAGTTATGAAGAGAGGCAGAGACAGTACAAGGGAGATAGCCTAGGGTGGGAAACAGGGAGGGATTCTATGAGGTAGTGGATGACAGTCTTGATCTTGTGTTCTGAACGACCTTCTCTATGTATAAAGCGTGCCCCCTTCCTCTGAGTGCAGTTAGATGCTATTGTAGGATCAATCTTCTATAATTTAACCCTTGGCTTTCAGCTCATTTCTTTGGTGAATGAAGCTTTTGGTTTATATACTACTAAACACCAGGTGCTCATCTTGATTCACTAATTATTTACATCCGTTGGCAACTCTGACCTGTTTGTAAAGCACTTTGTTCAGATTTAAATTTTTATGTTTAGTCATAAATATGCAAAATAGTGCCATAACTAAAATGTAAATTATTTCCCCAAGTGATGATTAATGATTCATGTTCTTAAACTTTATTCTGGTTATTCTATATATTGAGCAATTCAAATGATTATTGGACTTCTAAAATTTCTGTCCGAGGACAGTCACTCATAATTTTCTTGTGACTCAAGTCCAAAATTATGATTTAAAAAAAATCATGCAATTGCTCTTTCCAATCTATTTTCCATGAGCATTATAAATCATTGCATTTACAAGAAAGACATTCGCATCATTTCTGCTATGACAAATGTAATGCCCAATTATAATCAGATATAATAGTACCAACATGCTAATACAGATGTTAAAGCAAGCACATGGGCATTTATCCCAGATGTCTGCAATCTAATTTTCCCTTCTATTTTCAAACTGAATAATTTAAATCAGGGTAATTTTTTATCAGGATCTCTGTGTTTCTATTTGCTGCTTCATAAGAAAATGACCTATGCTGTCATTAAATGGGATAGTTATTAAGTTCTAATTTCATTACTAAGGATATAAAAATGTAGAATGGTTTAAATGTTCTTGCTCTATGGTTTTCCACAGGAAATAATAATGGTGTCCTGTAATTGGAATGATTTCATATGATTCTGCTGGGTTTATGCAAATCTCTGATCTAAAGCAGCTATCACTGAAGTTTCAAAATATTTTGGGAAGAATTGAAATTGGCATTAAGGGAGACTGTGTTTGTCCACGCTTTGAGCTTTCCTGATGCCGTGAAACATTAATAAGTACAAGACAATGCAGCTTTACTGAGGTGAGGAGTATGGGGCAGACAGACTCCAAGGAGCTTTTTAGTTTGCTTTTACACTGATACCAGTACTTCTGGTCCCTGCTGGCTAGACGCATATGATGCTAATGGCCAAGAACTGTCTTTTCCTCTTTGATGTAGTGACATTGCTCGAATCTTGAACAGCATTGCACATATAGCTAGTTAGCTTTGTCCCTCTTGGTAATTTCTTGGCAGTTTATGTTTCTGTATGAATTTAAAAATCATCTGCCAATTTCCTAGAGAGCAAAGTAAGGAAGAAACATTGGAACACCTCACTGATGGCAGTCCATCATTGAAAGAAGAGAGGGCTGTCACTGATGATGAGATGCATGAGGACACAAGGCACTAGTCACAGAAAGTGGGATGATGCTTCACTTAGAGAGAGGCCCGAGCTCAGTGATCATGGCGGATGACTGGGGACAAAAGAAGGTAACTGGAAGGGAATATGATCAAATTATTATATGCTCATGTGCTAAAGTACTATGCATGTGGCTAATCAAACCTAAAGATATTTAGTTAACTCTGTACAGGGAAGCCATTCCACATTCTGCAGGCAGACCGGGTGTAAACATTCATTTGAATTTCAAGGTTTAAAGTCCCCAGTCTCATCACAATCGGTAATTCTTTCTTCCCAAATTCCAAGGCCTTGCTTCTTTCTCCTTATTACCCTAACACAAGTGACCCTGGAAGCTACAGGTTCAAGGTAAATTGTAATGCAGCTATCTGCATAATTAGATTTCCATTATTGATCATGGATTTATTTTGGTTTCTTTTATGGCCCCTGAGTTGGAGGGTAGATGAATATAAAATCTCCCAAGCAAAATTCAATGAGAACAAGGAACTAGGAAAATAGAAAGTATTTAATAACTGGTAGACTTTCAAACATGTAAGACATACATAATAGCAACTGCAGAGGAAAAAGAACAGAATGAAACAGAAGAAAACCACTTCATATGAAGACAATAGAATGAAATTGAAACTAGGTTTTAGTCAATAACAATTTATCATTCTTGTTACTAATTGTAACAGGCATACCCAACAAATGAATAATGTGAATTATAGAGTGAGTCTGGAGTATAGAAACTCTCTAGTATTTTCTCAACATTCTGTAAATACGAAAATGTTCTAAAAATCTTAGTCTTTAAAGTGTTTAATAATTTCATTCAATTAAAAAGAAACAGCTGGGGAAATGGTTCATTGGATTAAGCAATTAACTCACAAGAGTAAGTACATGAGTTTGGATCCCTAAAACTTATACAAAGCCAGAAACTATAGCAGGTATCTGGAATCCCAGCACACCTAGAGCAAGAAGGGAGGTGGAGACAGGAGAACCAGCTGGCAATTCATAGGAGAGCTAGCCTGTTAATTTGGCAGTGAATAAGAGAGCCTACCTCAGACAAGACAGAGAGAACAAATGATGTCCAAAATGTCCTCTGAGATTTACACACATGCTATAACACATGAACCTGCATACATACACATGAACACATGAAGGTTTACACACACACACACCAAACACAAAAAAGAAAAAGAACAAAACATTGCTTGGAAGAGCTCTTCTTAATATATGTATATGTGTAACATGTAACCACATTGCCCTGGTTAATACTCAAAATTAACTTTTAAAAAATTTTGGTTATTAACTGCCATTATTATAATTTGTAGTGGTAGAAATATTAAAAGAACCTATGAAAATCTCACCTGTTTTCTTTAATGCATTTGTAAATTTAGATCTTGAGAATTGGAGAAAGTATCATAGCCTGACTTGAAGAAAAAGGTTTTCCTCTATAATTAAATAAATGAGAAAGCATTTTTCATGTTCAGATGCACAAACTGACAATTCCTGTGAAGTTTTATTGTAGCAATTACTTTGTAGTGCAAGTACAAAGAAATATTTATTCAAAAATCACATTGTTTCATGTATTACATTTGTACTTTCCTCATGTATTAAAGAAAACAATCAACAGAACCAAAGCATACTACTTTGAAGAATCTTTACAAATCATATTTTATTGAAATAAATTTCTCATGTATATTCATTAAAACAAACCTGAAGATGAAGGACAGACTTATTTTTCTTACACTTTTAAGAAAAACATGAAGGAAATAATTGTTGTGATTGACGTATCAGCTTTTTTAAATTTTTTTTTCTGGGTCAAAAATACATGTAGAATATCTTTGTATTCAGTAGTAGTTGAGAAATACCAACAATGTATAATTGTTTAAGTACCAATAGAATTTTCAAACTTGTCAAATTCTTCTTTCCAGTAGTCTTAGGTGTGTCTCTGAAGTTTATAGGAAGGCAGCTCTCATAGTAGGGTGCAGGATATAAGAAGGTTCAGGAAAGCTAGAAACAAACTTCTTTCCTGGGAGGGCAGTGCAAGAAGGAAATTCCAGAGATTCAAGAAGTCAACAAGTCTGGGGAAAGGTTGTAAGACCCCACACTAAGGCTATATAACAGGAGAGAAACTCTCTCTTCCCCCTGCCTATTTTGCTGATGTGTTTATGGTGTTGGTGATGGTTTTTCTCTCTGTCTGCATGGACCTGTGAAAGGGGGCCAGCCTCTTTTGTCATTATGGAACTTCCCCTGGATCTGTAGCTTCAATAAATCCTTTCTTCCCATAACTGTACCGGGGTTGGAGATTCATCCCCGTGGAGTGTGGCTATGACAATAACTAGATGCATTTCTAACTCTTTCTAAAATTTTCAGTTTCTTTTATTTGTTTAGTTTTGTATGGGTGGTATAACATTTTTGAAATATTATCCTCAAGGTAAGAATACATCATTTGAACATTCTTCACTTCTGTGCCAAGAAAGGCCAATCACAGCATAGTTACAAGGCTTTAATTCCAGCAATTTATACACTATTTCAAGGAGAATTCATCAGTCTGATTAATTTCTTGATGGCAGGTAGGTCAGATATTTCACGGGGTCATTGAAACTTTTTTAGAGTTCCTACCACAGAAGTAATTCTTTGAGTAAGAATTATTAAGACCTTAGCATTACAGCAATAATAAAGAATACCTATTGTCCTATTATGGTGAACTGAAAAAAACTCATTATTTGTCAGTATCCCCAGGAAGTCTTTCTTTTGTAACACCTATAGTATATTAATATTGTTACAAAAATGGCTTTTACCTCATAAGTTGAAAACACTTAGCTATGTCCCAAGAGAGAAAGTGCTATGTATCACAAAGAAACTTTTGTAAACATTTTATTTAATTCTTACTTTCCATTTATCCATTTATTTACTCCTCCTAATGCATTCAATTAATTCAAAATTCATGCACTGATTAGAAGAATTGTAAGAAGGCCCTAAGATACTGAAAGCAAATGTGGTCTTACATAACTAAATCATATTCAAATCATAGTATTAAAACATTCTCTTGGCTGGGTGTGGTGGCACACACCTTTCATCCCAGCACTTGGGAGGCAGACATATTACCCTGAGACTCCATAGAGAATTCCAGGTCAGCCTGAGCTACAGCAAGGCCCTATCTCAAAACAAACAAACAAAAAGACGAAGAAGAAGAAGAAGAAGAAGAAGAAGAAGAAGAAGAAGAAGAAGAAGAAGAAGAAGAAGAAGAAGAAGAAGAATTGTCTAAACATAATTCTGTCCTATAGAATGACTGCTCTTAGAGCTTTGGAAAAGCAAAGATTTTTCCAAGACTTATTCTGACTTCAAAATGGAAATCATATTAGTTAAAGTCTTACACAAGACAACAAAAACATTATGATGAATATATGTATATGTATTTTTGTATACATAATAAAGAAAGGGAAAGTAGGGAGAAAGGAAGAAAGGAAACAGGCTCATGTGTTCATGGTGGCTGGCAAGTCCAAAATTGCAAGGTAAATACCCAAGAAGAGCTCATATTATATTTCTAGTCCATAGCATACTGAGGACAGAAGTATCATTATCAAAGGATCTCTTTGTTTTATTCATTAAGACTATCTTCTGATTTGATGTGCCTACATACACCATGAAAAGTAATATGTTTGCTCCAAATGGATTGATTAAATTAGAAATGCATTTAAAATCTACTATCATAGTAACATTTAGGTTGATGTTGTACCTAACATGTGAGCATTACATCATATCCAAGTTGTCAAATAAAATTAGCCATCAAAGAATTTTGATATAAATATAACTATATAAGAATTGGATAATATAATAAGTTATATAATTAACATAGCATTTGAAACAAATTATTATTTGATATTTTCATGAAATCCATGGGTTTATAGATATTCACACTAGTGTTTCAAGGAAAGTTTTTAGTTCATGGTTGTGATTATGCTAAATGATAAATTTGCTTCTATGAAAAAGTGTTATCTGTTGCATAACTTTACAAAATCTGTTGATAAAATTATAAAGAAGTCATTGTTTTTTGTGCAGGGCATCATAAATTTGAGGAGTCTGGGAAATATGAACAAGACTGTGAAATGAAGAATGCCCAATAAAAAATTAAAGGAAGATGGGCTGGAGAGATGGCTCAGCAGTTAAGGCACTTGCTTCTAGTGCCTAAGGCCCTGGGTTCAATTCCCCAGGACCCACATAAACTAGACCCACAAGGTGGTGGCCCTGGTGCGCTCTCTCTCTCTCTCTCTCTCTCTCTCTCTCTCTCTCTCTGTATCTCTCTACTTGAAAATGAATAAATAAAAATTAAAAAAAAATTAAAGGAAGAAATACACAGTTCTATTCTTTAACTAATGCAGTATCAGAAGATTGTCAAATTTTGATTATTGAAAACTATAAATGAAATATGCTTTGGAGATGAATTTAGAATATTACAAAATTTCATCATTTTGGAAGCCGTATCATAAAAGTTTCAAGACATCATTAGAATAATGTGATAAGTAGCAAGATTCTACTGCTACATTATTGGTGGGAGGAACAAGTCTTTGTTGAATAAGTATAGAAAATACATGACAGAAAAAATATTTATTTGATTGAGAAACAAAGAAATCATTTAGCAAGGTAGGACCATTACTCTAATATTTCTCTCCAAAGATTAGAAATTAGAAAGAAGGGAGCATGCAGCGGGCCTGGTTTCTTCTATATGTAAGGCTAGAACATCCAATAATACCTATTTTTTTTTCTTTTTAAATTGTCTCCTATAACCTGGGCTGGCCTGAGACTCCCTAGGTAGCCAAGGATGACCTTAAAGTTTCTAATCTTCCTGTCTCCACCTTCTGGTGTTGCTAGAATTACTGGGAGGCACCAGAGTGATCAATTTTACTAGGCAACCATTATTTTCTTTGTTTTTTCTCAAAGAGTGCAAACATCTTATTCAATCAGATTATTTTTGAAACACTTTATTAACAAGATTCATGTATTTACATAATGTGTTTTGATCATAACCCCCTCCCATTACCTTCATTTGTCCCCCCATCCTGAACCCCTTCCTCTTTTCAAATAGTCCCCCTTCCATTTTGTTGCTAATTCATTTTACCCTGTAGACATTGCTCAACTGAACAGGTTCTTAAATATAAAAACCCATCTATATGGAATAGTTGTATTATGTTTTCATTAGTTCTCAAACTGATTCTGGGTTATACTAAGCTTTATAAATATAAGTTGAGGATTCTGTAGATGTCAGCAACATGCTCCAAAGACAAATAGAAATATTAGTGAGGAAGGCATACATATTTTAGAGGAACCAACTTGAAATCAGGAGAAAAACCACGGGTTATCCATGCTTTGCCACAGTGAATGGTGCATACCTCCCCAATAAGCATGAAGGCAGACAAAGGAAGAAGTTGCCCTGGAGAATCTCTTCCTCTATGATGCCTAAATGTCCACAAATCTTGAGATTGGTGTGACAAAGGCCTAGAATAATATGGTAATAATTTACTTTTGGGAGATATAATTCTCCCATTCTCCCAGTTTTGGTGATTATGCACTTTAAACTTCAACATCTGGGGCCAGGCCCATAACCAGAACAGAGGTAGAAGTAGGAGGGTTATAAATTCAAGGCCAGCCTGACCTACATACTGGATGAGGCCATAATCACTATATCATGATGCCTTGTCTTAAAATAAAAATTAAAAGTATGATAATCTTAATAAGAAAACGTTTATAATTTAAAGATAAATTCTACTTTTCAATCCTAAACTGTGATAATTATGCCATTTGTAAACATAAGGTTGACTTTGTCTTTGGTTGTTAATTTGTATACTTGAACATAAGGAAATTTGGATCATACTCTCCTCCCTAAACCTTCTCTCTCCACCACTTCCTTCCATTGAACTTTCTATCCTCCTAGTCACTCTTCTATTTTAATGACTTTATTTTCTTACCCAAGTCCATTATTCATGTCAAAATGTTGAAGAGCTCCATATTGAGGAGGTAATGACATCTGCTATAGGGTCATGAAGTGAAGAACCCAAACCTGGAAGATGGCATCCCAGGGTATTCTTTTCTATTCTCCAGCTCTTGCATCTTTCCACTCCCTCTTCAGCAATATTCCCTGGGCCTTGAGGTGGGTCATAAGGTTGTCTCATTCAGCACTGAGCACTCAACCATCACTTCTTCTCCTCCTCAAGTTTCTGAGGTTTTAGTATCCCAAGTAGTCACCATCATCAGAATAAAAAGAAGCTTCTCCTACCAATGATGACAGCAGACCTAATCAATGGGCATAAAATAATGCAAAAATTAGAGGGCATTTAGGTGGGTAAATCATATACTTTTAGTAAACTGGAAGTAAGTAGTGGTCTCCCTCATGGGGAACATGACCTTCCCAGCAGTAGGTTTTGAACTAATTTTTCAATACCAGGATAAGGTCTCCCCCATTGAATGGGTCTCAGATCCAATCAGAGAGCAGTTGGTTTCCTCCATAACAATCATAACACTGTTGCCTTGGTGTGCACTTAATGCCTGGCTATTTGGAAGTATTACATACAGGGTGGTTCCATAACTATAATACTTTTTCTTTAATGATGATTCATGTTAGCTATATATTTTTTGCATATAGTAGAGAAAAAGATAGTCAAGCAAAAAAAACATATAAAACTGGAGACATTTGCTTTTGTCGTGTTTTAAAACATACTAGCAGCAATGAATTATGAAAGAAACATGGAATCAGATTATATTCCTCTGGTGTCATCTATTCAATATTTGTTTTGCCTGTTTGTTGACCTTATCATTTTATTTATTCTTTCATAAATATGTAGAGGTTCCTACAGTAAAAGGTAAGTGGGTTAAAGTCCAAGGTGTGAATGGAATGCAATTCATACTGCATAACATGCTATTCTATTTTATTCCAGTTAAATCACCAAATATCTGCCTGTAGGTTTCTTGCTGATACAATCTATTCTCACTTATATCTGAAAAATCAGATTAAAAACCACAGCATCATCTTAAAAAAAACAAAAAGCAAAACAAAAAACATTTTAAAACCATAAAATTTTCTTGTCTTCCTAAAGTAAAAACACTTACAAAGTGATATTGGATGCAAAGATAAACAAAGCATAGTTTCTGCTTACCTAGAAGTTACAGTGAGTAAAAGTGGTATATATGATACCATTACACCAGGCTGTCTCAAATAACTTCAGAAGAGTAAGCTCACTTTTTATGGGGAAGCTAATGAGAGCTTTTATGGAAGATGATGATGTGAGCAGAGAAAGAACACAACATACATAAGAGGAGGAAAAACCAGGATATCCCTCCATCTGGAAGTAAACATCGCGATATAAAATTTCCAGTTCTCTGCACCAAGTCACTCTTTTAAAAACCTATACCATGTACTTTAATAAATCCAACACCTTTCTGTGGTAGGGACCCTCCTAAGCTCCATTTAAAACATAGTAAAACTGAGTCATAGAAAGCTTAAGTAGCTTCTCAAGCTGTTCCATTTTAGGAACTGAAGATGAGGGACAACATGTAACATTTGTCTTTCTGTCTTTATGTGAATTACAGGCATAACTGAAAAAAACCTCAAGGGGCAGGCATGAGGGATGGAAGGGTTTGGAGGAGGGGAATGCAAGGGTCAGGGGGAGGGATATACACAAAACCAAATCCAGAATGAAGAGGTAGCATGTTAACCTTCCTGCTGAATAGCAGACAAAGGTCTAATCCTCAGTAGGAGTATGCAGGGATCATCTGTTAAGAAGGGCCAGGAGAGGGTGGGGTGAAGACTCACCTGAAACATTTGGCTCTGGATTTAACTCCCAGTGACAGAAGTTGATAACAGCCCATGTTGAGCTCTTGATGTGTGAGACCTACGAGGTCCCCAAAACAAGATAGGCTTCTGTCAATGCACTTGACCTGAGGTAAACTGTAAAACAAGATTGGTGAAGATGCCACTTCCTGCGGACACATAGCATCCAGAGATCCAGCTAAATCTGGAAGGAAGCCAGTTCCCTGAGGGTTGGTCCATATAGTGCAAAAAAGAGCACAACGTGTTCCTGGAGGAAAATGTCCAACCACATTGTGAGCAAGCAGAGTTATATGAAAGCAACGGGCCCAACAAGTTGTACACACATCTGTGCAACTGTGGCACAAAGTCTAGGTAGGTAACCAATGGCTCTCTGATTGGCTAAGAGATCCACTCTGGTAAACAACCAATATCTGGACCAAGGAACAAAGTCCAAATCCTGTGGAGACGGAGACTTTGGATTCAAATGAGAAGCATCCACTAGTCCTTGGCCAAGGGTGAGGCTACACCCATAAAAATCTCCTTAAATTATAATGCTTACCCCCTATAAACTATCCTGATCTCACTCTCCATTGGGGGATCTGTTTTTCTTTTTCAGAAAGCAGTGAGAACTGAGAGCAACAAAAAAACCTATCATGACAAGAACAGACTCCCTGTAGGAGATGAACCACTTGCACTATAGGCTGTCTTTTCATTTTGTGTAACATCTTAGGTTCTTTTATATCAAATATATGAAAATGAGACAAAAAATCTGGGAACAGCAACTGTAAGATGGAGGCACCTGAGCCTCCAAGTGTTTATGTACTTCTGATTCAAGGTGTGTTATGTTGGCTGAACACTGCTCTAGAGCAACCTATTGTGCATGCGGCAAGAGAGCACCTTGGCAGTCTGGTGAGAATGAATTATGTGGACATCGGATCCTTTACTACTTCTGAGTAAGAGGAAGGCAAGCAGCAAGGCCCTAGCTTTTTGAATGATGATTATTTGTAGTGTGGAAGAATAACTCAGTTCCTCTCACAGGTGTCCACAATGGTTGGGTGCCGCTTGTCTCCCTGTGCTCATAGTGCAATTTTATGCTTTTGCGAACTAAAAGGACTGACTTCCTGTGGTTAAAAGTCAAGCCATTCTCATTTGAGCTAGATAACAATGCCCTGTGTATCCTAACCTAAAATGTCTTTATATAGTCCCTTCCTGGAACTCATGAGGGCACAGGTGTACCTTCAAACATTAAAAAAAAAAAGTTTTCTCATTTTGTTGACAACCTCTGTACATGAAGACAATAGACCATGATCGTAAATCCCTCCCAACACCCCCCTTTCCCTCTCCTCCTCCCCCATCCACAGAATCCCTGCCTCTTTCCAATTAGTCTCTTTTCTATTTTCCCTCCTGTTACGCATGTCTTGTATAGGGAACATCAACCCTGTGAGGTCATGAATCCCATGTCTGCTTTGTGTATGGGAGAGAGTTTTGTAATGCACTCCTCTCCTTCTTTTGGATCTTATATTATTTCCAGCACCTTTTCCTCAATGGTCCCTGAGCCTTGGAGGGTGTCATAGAGATATCTCACTTAGCTCTGAATATACCACTATCATTTTCTATCAGCACTTTTGAGAGTTTGGAGCTTCCCCAGAAGTCACCACTATCTGGAAAGAGAAACTTCTGTATCAAAAAGTGAGAGTAGAATTAATACATGACCCAAAACATAAGTATACATAGGGTAGCTTGCTCGACATAATATATACAATTACCCAGGCAACAATAGTAGTTTTCCCCTAGGGCTTTATGACTTCCCTAGGGATCGACTTTTGAGTAGGTTGCTAGAAGTTATACCATGCCTGGCACTGAAAATTCCTTATAACAATCTATGGCTCCTGGGCACAACATTATCCATGCCCACCAGGGACTTCTGCCAAACTCTCTCTACTAACATATATATTATTTAGCTAGAGAAGAAGTAGGTTTACATAGGGTGTATTCATAACATCTTTAATTTTTATTAACTCTCCTCCTCTCTAAGAACATTTAACCCCGAGTGTTCTGCTCCTCTGCACCCTATTCTGCCTACCTTACAGGCCCTTTCTAGCTTCCTGGCCTCTAGTAATTACTTTTACTCCAACTCACATGGAACGTTCCAGTATGCCCACAGAGGAGGATACTCAGTGGATTGGGGACAGGGAGGAGGGAATCGGGGATACCAATGTAATATTTACTAATACAATGTATCCAATACTGGACAATAAAAAATATCAATTAAAAATTAAAACATTTGAAGCACCTATGAGAGAGAAGGTGTGGTGTTTGAAAAACTAATAGTTTTTAAAGAAAATATCTCTGCAAATGTGGCAGAGAAAGTGGCAGCTGTCTGTACCTAGACTGGACTTTAACTGCTATCTCTCACCTGATTGCTGTGGACAGCCAGTCCTCTCAGCTAAGGTAAGGCTTATATGTGAATACCACACTGGTTCTTTGATTGTGCAAATAATCTGAGTGTCTAAATTCAGCCAAAGGTAGAGAATGAAAACAGCTCTTATAGTTACTCTAGAATATTCCTCATCTGTGAGCATCAATGTTACAGCTTTGGTTGTAGTCCATCTGTCACAAGTTTGCTAGAAGTACACTTTCTATAATATTCAACAATGCAGCTATGATCAGTGGTTATGAAATACCCACTCTGGAATGAGTTAGTTTTATTTCCTTGAAAAAAGCTCAGATAACTCAGCCATGGACCATTCAGGGTACTACGACTTCATTCCAACAGTCGCTGAGATGGACCCTTATGAGGACCTTGCAGTTGAAAGTGTGGGTTCCACATCTAAAGTCTCAACAGAAGGAGATGGTCAGAAGGACTAATAACAGAAGCAGAATCTGCAGGTGATTGGTGAGATTCCTTGGGGGGATGGGCCCCACATTAGGGTTTGAGAAGAACTACTTCTCAGCTGTTTAAAAACTTTGCTCATATTGGAATCACCTGAAAGTCTTTTAGCACTATTGACATTTGAACTTTCTCTGGTTCTTTAAATCAGAATCTCGGAGAGGGACTTCAACACCTAACATTTTTCAAACTCTCCTCTCCGCAAAACTCTAGCATTCATGTTGCCAGCTGTGAGAACCAGTCCTTTTGAAATAAAAGGGTCATGTCAATATCTACACCAATTTTCCCAGCACAAATTTGAAGATAGTGTTTCTTACTGAACAACCATACCCTATGGTGAGCTCGGATTTCCAGGAATTAGAGGCTTAGTTCCTGGATTTTCATTCATGTTCTGAACCAACCTTCATAATTGCACAAGTACATTCTCCTGTTACATTGTGTCTTTCTGGCCAAAATCTAGAGAAGTTTTCTTTACTCTTAAGGAGTTTGGAACCACACGCTTTCTTTGTTCTTCTTTCTACAGCCATTGTCATCCTGTGGTACCTGCAACTCCTGCAGCCTGCTCAGTATTGTGAGGACTAAGGACACACTTGGAGGGAGAGCACATCGGAACAGGTGTCCTGCTAAATAATTCAATCTTATTAACCTCAGGTAACTGTCTCTAATCTCTTTTCTGAAACACTAAATGTTCTTCTTGTTAGATCGTCTTCAGCTGAGCTTTCTCTTGCTTTGGTTGATAATTAGTTACATTGTTTTCTTCATAGGTGAGTGGTAACAATAGTGAAGGTTATGACATACCTAGAAAAACAAACATGAGTCATTGAATTTAATGCCAAGAGGAAGGCCAAACATCAGTCTAAGTTTTCAGGTAGTCTTGGAATATAGCAGTGACAGATGTCTTGCCTCCAGGAGAAGAGACAGAAAATTTAGAAAACTTGCTGACTTGGTATTTCTGTAAGTTGTCTTCTCATTTTCTGTTGACGGATAGGGAAAAATCAGAGAAATAGATTGTTTCTTCCAGAAGGGGCACAAAACACACTGCCCAAAGGCACATGTTCTTATACGTAGCATGGATACAGCATGTTCACTTGAAACAGATGAGAAACCCATGCAGTTACTATTGACTTTCCCTTCGCTGTCCCGTCTTTCTGCCACATTCCAATTTGGAATGACAATTAGTAGAGCTTAGTATATACCTGAATTCAATGATAACTTTTCAATTTTCATTTGATTATACTTAAAAGTTAATGCTTATAAATATCATTTAAACATAGCTTTTGATCATGTCTCAAAAGGGTAAATATTTTGGGTTGTTTTATTCATGGCAGTATACGCGGTGTCTATAATGCCAGAAATATGGAAAATCTTTAATAAGTTTTGCTTGACAAAATGGATGAAAAAAATTCCTTATGCACAACAGTATTCCCATTCCCAGCTTGGTTCCAGAAAGATCGCATGTCAATAATTATTGTCTGAACAAGTTAAAGTGACATAAATTATATGCTAGGGCAGGTGATAGGAGAATAATGATGGTATTGGCTCAAAAAGCAGCATACTTTCTCATTAACAGACCATGACAACTTTTCTGGGATCCAGATGAAAGTTATCAAATTCTAGACTGACATTTCACACTTTATTTCTCTGATAAAAATATTTATACCACAAGCGCAATGTACATGCTCATAGTATATTACACTTCCTTAAATATATATAGGGTTTTTTTCTCAAGTCCAGAAAATATTTAGTGCTTAATTCAAAGAGGCCTTGCTCAGTATAAAGATAATAAAGATAAGAACAGCTCCCTCTTAAGTATACAACTAAAGACTAAATAACAATGGTATCCCCTAAAGTTTAGCTCTGTGATGGGCAGAAAGTGGTCAGTACTGTGCTTTTTTTTAAATTGAAAGCTGTTAACATAGATTACAAAGCAATGTACACCATCACTCTTCAAGAAAATGCAAGGTTCTGCATGTGGTTTTAAAAGGAAGCATTTTCGTCTGATTAGAATCTCGAGAACTTTCGGAGGAGTCCTTAAAAATGTCAATAGGTGCAGGTGTGAGGAGAATCTCCCATGCTTGTAGCAAGAAGTTCCATTAGGGCACTAGCCTGTGCCACTTTTCAAGTCACTAGTTCAGTGTTCTGTCACGTGGATTATTTTCTGTCTAAGAGTTGCTGTGAGGAGGAATGACTTGATGCCCATGTGAGGACTTTTTAAACCAGACTGTAAGACAGCAGTTCCTGAACTTGGTCGTACATTGTAGTCAACTGATGATCTTTAAATACTCCAACTGTCTGGACCCTCAGATATTCTGATATGATTGGACTAAACTGTGACCAATGCATCTTCCCAGGTGTCTAAAGCCTGGAGCAAGATCTAGGAACTGATACTGTGACCTCAAGGGAGTTAAATTACTGGGCACTCAGTGGTCACTTATTTTCAGCACTTTGACCAGTTATGAGTCTTTGAATTAACTGCTCCCCACTACAAAAAGAAGCTTCTTTGACCAGGGTCTAGAGCATCAGGGCCGATGCTCTAGTACAATAAACAACCCTGCCACCCATGTTCAAGCAAACAACCTTAATGAAAGTCAGTAGAAGAGGGGATACTCACAAGAAGTAATGTGTTGAAGTAGAACGAGGATGTGAGAAATGATGTGGGTGAATAAGACCAAAATACATTATATGCATATATACAATTATAATGAAATTAAATTTAAAAAGAGACATAAGATGATCACAGAGGACAAAAATGGCTCATCTGGAGTCAATTCGGACTCAGGAGTTTTAAGAGGCTGGAAGGACAGTGAAAAAGGATTTGTCTCATTGCACTGAAATCATCTAGCAGCAAGGTTATGATTTTTTCAGTTAGCGTCCAAAGTCATCCATACAGAACCAGCTGCACTGAATGAATTCTTGTTCATATTACAATTTTAAATTTATGTTTTCCCTTGGAGAAATTTGCTGAAAGTACTGAAAAGGTCACAGTCATTGGAATTTCTTTATCAAAGTGCTGCACATTTGATAAGTCAGTCCTCTTCCTGTTGCATGTTTCTCTATGCAAACAAGCTCAGCACTGATTGGCAAACAGGGTGCTTATGGTGGGTAATGCAAAGTGCAGGAAGTTAGTGGATAGTAGCCAGTCTGGAGGAGGAATGCTCAGCTGGTGTCCTCATGGTCTGCCTTTTGGCTCAGATAGGCCAGCTGTTCTGTCTTGGAAGTCTTCACTGTATGATTTCCTCTGTTTGGGGGAGCACACATTGTCATAACTCAGCTTTAAGAACCTTTTGTGCTATGGATAAACACGGTGTTTGTATTAGGTTTTCTGAGAAGCACTCAATAGAATCAAGTGCTCATATATGAACTATATATGCACACATATTATATGTTATTGAGGTCTCATGAGGTAAGGATCACAGAAAACTTAACTAAAAGGTAACACTTATTTCTCTCAATAATTTTGCAACCCAAATTTTAAAGCATTGCATATGAAAAATACTCAAAATTATTGCTAAAGGACAAGATTTTTTTTCTGTGATGCAGTTTTTTTTCCCCTGACCAGTCCTTGACCCTCAGTGACTTACTCCTTTTTGTGTAAGTCTTCATTTTTTCTTAGTTGCTTTCTCTCTTGAAGTCCATGCTATCCCTTCCCCAGAAGCTGTCAGGATCATGCTGAGGATCTCTTTCCCCTCAATTTGTCCCACAGAACATACATAAGCAGAAATTTTCTTTTGAGAGCAAGCAATGATAATTTAGACTTCATAGACCTAGATGCAAAAACTGAGGCATTACATAGTTGTTTATATAAGTTTTTAGAGACATAATCATTCAAAAGTATTAAAACTATCCCTGGTTCACTGGCCAATGGATGCAGGCTGTAGATGACATGATCTTGAATCTATGCTGTCTGATGTATGAGAAGATCAAGGAACTTGAACAAGGTAAGTAAGGGAAGATTGCATTCTGCCAACTACCTATACTAGGGTGGTGTAAGTTCCTGTGTTTATAAATTGGAATAATCTAAGGCTATTATTTGATCTGCTTATCTCACAGGATTAACCTAGAGATAAAATTGGTTGTAAGACAGATACCTAACTGCGGATGTTTAAAGTGTAGACTCACATGTGGAGGCTGCATATTAGTGACAACAGTGCTTTCCTTGTTTATGTGGTTTGAAAGCAAAGAATGAGACCTACAGGTCGGGGCAGGTGGTCACATTCAAACAGAGAGAATAGGATTCCACAAATGTTGTTTATTCTGTTTGTAAAGGAAATGATGTTGAAAATGCCAAGGAAATCATGGCAGTCTTCCCCCACTGTCGTCCATTCTGTTGCCTGCATCTCTCAGCACTTAGATAAGGTACACAATGTGGGAAGGACAGAAGATCCTCGCTGCAAAATCCTGCTGCTTCTGACCTGGGATAGTTAACTATTTCTACAAACAAACAGCAACTTCTCACATCTGGGCTATAACTGGATCGGATAGAAATGCTAAAGTATTTGAACATGATTTGCTGTTATTTATTATCAAAAATAAATGAACAAGGATGGCAAAGGTATGTACATGATCCTAAATGTTCACGAATTCTGTTTGCAGTGCTCCATTTCCTTTATTATGTATGCCCATAAGCTAGGATTGTTTTGGATCAGAATTCCAGTATGAATAGAGGGGTCCCAAGGAAAGAGTTATTATATAAAAATGGCTTACTGGTTGAGGACAATTTATCATTGGAAAGTAACTTCCAGAGAAATTGCATCCCTTATGAAGAATTCTAGATTATACAGAGCTGGAAGTGAAGGACTTGGGAGAAAATTTTAACTAACTATAAATGGACTGTGTTTTTGTTTTATCACCATTTCATACTTTCTAAGAAATATAAAATCTCATATATATATATATATATATATATATATATATATATATATATATATATATAAAACTTTTGGTTTGTAAACCGAAGTTAGTAGTCCATTGAAGATCTGGTCCATTGTGTTGGCCAATTCCTGTTAGAATTCTAACCAAACATTCAGCTCAGACAGAAGGAATAAAACTGTTCTTTCACACTCTCAGGGTATAACTGCCAAAGGTTTAAAGGCAGGTGACGATTAACATATGCACTAAAGTCTCTGCCTCAAGTAGGAAAACATTCAAGGAGAGAAGGTGTGGGTTAGAATAGATGAAAAATATCTTCCAGGGACCCTAATTAAGAAAAGGTAAAGGAAGCTACCAATGCATTTGCACGGCAAATCTTGCAATGCAAACAGCAAGTGGCTCAAGGTTAATCTCCTCTTGAGATTCAAAGTTTAGAGGAGAATATAAACCTCAGACAAAATTCAATTCTTTTTTTTTTTCCAGGCATCTGTGGTCTTCAATAGCTTTATCCAGGGATTGCCTTTCAGATTGCCTTTCAGACCTGTGTGACATTTCAAAGGAAACCTGTTCATTTATCTTTGTTCTTGAATATGTAAACCATCTTCTTTTTTCACTCTGACTTTGTAGTTTCAAACCAAAGAGCATGTTGCTGCTGATATTTGAGCTGGCTTCTACTTACCTTAGTTTTCCAGAGTCCTGGAGTTCAGAGGATGAAATAACGCCCATGCCTTGAGTCAGCCTCTGTAGCAGGGAGGCTCCTGCGGAGCAGCAGGCCCTGCTTTCCTTTAACTGCTTTACTTACAGTGTTCTCATATGTACATGATGCAATTTGATGATTATAATCCCAACCCAGAACCTTCTTTGGTTCCCTCTTCCTTCACTGACGTCCTTCTCAAATAGTCTGCCTTCTTTTGGATGAATTTTTTTTTCTTCTTTCTTTTTTAACTAATATCTTTATTATGAATAAGTATATACATCGTATGAGCAAATCTTGAGAAGGTGTCCCCATTTCCCTCCTCTCTGTCCCCTACCCACTGGGGTCCTTCCTGGGTGTGCATCCTAGATCTGTCCTTAGGTTAGGGGTTATGAACTGCATCAGAGGGAGCCAGTTTTTCTTTTTCTTTTTCTCTTTCTTCCCCCATTGTGCATTGTTGCTGAGGGGGAGGGCGAGAGGAATGTCTCTGGATCGGATCTCTGGATATCCTACCCCACCATGGCTCTTAGGTTCTTTCTGCCCCCTCTTCTACTCAGTTCCCTGAGACATGGTAGATGAGTTTTAAATCTGCTTTATTGTTGAGATCTTAAGTATCTCTGGATCTTTGACCCGGATTGTGTTGGGTATCCTTGGTATCTGTTGCCACTGAAGTTTCATGGGTTATCAGACTTGCCTGGTGATTGATCTCTTGTTTGTCTCATCACTTTCTCGAAGGTTTCTTTTGGGCCCTGTGTGAAGGCTAGGTGTGGTTTGTCTCTTGTCAGGATGTCAGCCAACATCCAATGTCTTTTTGTTGGAATTGAGTTGTCCCAGCTCTCTCACTGCCTTCTGAAAAATACAAACATAATCTCTATTGGAGAGTGAGATCAATGTAGGTTAAATGAGACTAAATTGCTCTTTTGTCTAGCTTCTAATGAGTATAGCCTCTCTGTAGCTTTCTGGTAGTGGGAATTTCTAGTGGCCAGGGGACCTGGTCCCCATAAGATTTTGCCATGGATCCCAGTTCCAGTTAAGAGTTCTTTGTCACTAAGCAGATCTCCAATCAGTAAGCCACTGATTACCCTCCTAGGTATAGAGCCACTATTGCACAGATGAGCATTACTTGACTGACTGGTCTCTTCCAGATAGCCATGTGTTTAGTATTCTTGTGACAACTGTCTATATTGTATATCAGTGGTCTCTGCTTTCCCAAAATATCATTGACCAATTTCCCCTGGCAGCTCATGCAACACCTTCCAGTGCTACATATGCTACCATTTGGGAGCTGGTTACCATTCTGTATCTAGCAGGGTCTCTTGATGTTGTTTGATTATACTCTGTGATTTCTTCAGCAATAGGGTCTTACCTTAGGCCTGCGGCAGGTATTCAAGAGCTTTGACAGAAGTCTATCACATTTTGGGGACCTCATGGGTCTCTTTGATAAACATCTCAGTGTGTGAAGGAGCCAATAACTGGGACAGGGAGATGCACGCCTGAGTACTCTTGAAGTTAGGCTTCCTCCCATTCTATTCATGGCCCCTTGTACCAGGTGGTGCTCACAGCTTCCTTGGGAGCTTACTTTATTAAAGCTAGGGTTTTATGGTGACTATTCATTACTAGTTTAGTTTACTGTATGAGCCCCACCCTCCCGTTCCTGCCCCTGCCAATTCTTTCCATCCCCTTTTATAGTCCCTCCACTCACTGACAGGTTTTCTTAATGTTCAGGCTCAACCTGGTTAGGAACCACCTATGAGTGTGAACATGTGGCACTTGGCTCTCTGCTCTTGATCTGCTCCAAGTCCATAAAATTTTCTTTAAATTTCATTATGTCATTTTCCCTTTCAGCTGCATAGAATTCCATAGTACATATGTACCATAACTTTGATATCCATTTGTCCAGTGATGGGCATTTGGGTTGATTCCAATTCCTCGCTATTATGAACTGAGCTGCTATAATCATTAAAAAAATCTGCCAACAACAGATGATGGCAAGGATGTGGGGGAAAAGGGACCCTCATTCACTGCTGATGGGAATGCAAACTTTTAATTAATATCTTTATTATGAGTAAATAAATACTTTTAAGAGCAACTCTTGCAAAGGTGTCCCTGTTTCCCTCCTCTGTCTCCTACCCACTTGGGTCCTTCCTCCATGCACACCCTGGATCTGTCCATGTCTTTTATTTATGTTTTGGCCTGTGTGCTCCAGTGCATTGTGTATTTGTATGCACATGTGTTGGCAGAGGTGTGTGCCCGTGTGCAGGTGTATGGGGGACAGAGGAGAATGCCAGGTGTCCTCCTCGACTTTTCTTCATTTTTCCTTGATATGGAATCTCTCACTGAACCTGGAGCTGTCACAGAAGTTAGAGTGGCTGACCTGCAAGCCCCCGAGTTTCTGCTAATCCCTTTCTCCATGATGCTGCAACAGGGCTGGGATTCCAGATATGCACGGCCACACTAGCTCCTTACATTAAGCCCAGGTCCTTTCAGGCTCAAATGCTTGTGTGGTGAGAGCTTTTATCCACTGAGCCATTTCGCAAGCCACACTTTGTAGTATTTTTATGATCATAATTCTAAAGTTTGTGGGCTATTTAGATGCATCTTGTACCTTTATAAAGCTGTTGCTTAGATTGTTTTTGTTGATAGAATAAAGTGATTTTTCTCCCTCTCTTAGCTAATAATGTGTGTTATGTATGAAGAATGAACACATACAAATGGCTCTGTCAGTAATTCTGTGGTTTTGCTTTGGGAGCAGGCACATTTCTTTGCATTCCTGGGAAGACTTATTTTATGTTTGCTTTCTTTTAACAATTGTCTTGGTCAAACTGGGGTGCTAATAACTCCCTAAAGCAAGCTAGTTTGCTGAGCAATACAATTTGACAAATGCTTATTAATAACAGCTATACACAAGACTTACTTGACTAAACTGTCCCACTGATTGTCATTAATTATCATGTTTATTCACAAACAAGCTTCTGAGTTCACTTCACTTCAGCAATTTGGGTATTGATTGGATCCATTTGGATATGTCATACCCAAATTGAGTCTCTTTTGAAAACTTGTCAAAAGGTACAAAAGACTAAACTGACAGTCGACACGAAAGAACACAGCAGCATGCTGTTTAGTAGTTAATCATTTCTGGAGAAGAAAACATAAGGCTTTCTAAAAGTAACAAGCTGGTAAATGACAGTTCCTGGTAGACGCATTGGCATAACATGTGTTTCAAATAGACACACTGGTGGCCATTCAATTGCATTTGAAAATAATTTCACCCAATCTCTTTAAAAAGATAAAGCATACATTTACTTATAGGACCAAAGGCATAGGCATGCAGTCTTATAAGGTATCACACTGTGAGAAGAACTTTCAGCTAGAACCTGGCTTCTGGCACTAGCATTTCTCAGACAACTTTCTCCTCGCAGTATGGCACAGAAGAAACACTGGAAGCTTCAAATCCCACGTCACGGATCCCAGGCTCTCTTACTTAAGTGTTGCTCTTGGTAGGACCTTGGGCAAAATATGTGTTTTAAGTCATTTATAATTAAGGGATTCTGAATAATATAAGGATCAGATATAAAAGAATATACAAGTCAATTGCACCTGCAAAGATACTGTTTTTTAAACTGTCTTATATACATGGATATACATTATTCATTATTGGCCTCATGGAGAATGGTGATAGCTAATTATCCATTGGTCTACATTTGTAGTGTTCAGTAAACAATTAGCCTGCCATAGAGTCATTAGCCATTAAATGTTTAAGTGAACATTCATGCATTGCATGAATTTTGCACACTTAAGTAGAAAAGAGAAGACCCCACAAAGACTTCTTTAACAAGATCAAGGTTTTCCAAAATAAAACCTATTATAAACATTTTCTAAAGCACATCCCAGGATTTCCAGTCCATGTAGGATATCACTAGTGTATTTACCAAACAATGGATGCAAGTTTATTGCCCAGCATCATACCTGGCAGTCAGTACTTCACCAGGGTATCATTTCTGTCAAGGGCCAATTCTTCTTGAATTGCATTTTTGAGAATAAAACAGGCTAAATATTAGACTTGCTAGAGTTAATACTCTGGTTTGTAATATTCCTAACATCTTCATTCTCCAAGGAACATTTATCCTTAATCTTCATTCTGCTTTGACTTCTGCCTATATAATCTAGTAATTTGCTATTCAAAGTGACAAGCCCCTGTTACTCCACTACCAAATAGGGAGCTTGTGATGAAGTATTAAATCATTGAACCCTGTAATGCATCCAGAGAAACAAAATCCTATTGAACTCAGCCATGTGCTTAGTGATACAGCTGATTTATCTTTTCACTGGAGTTTCTTGTCAGAGACCAATGTAAGTGATTGGTAGACCTGGACTTAGAGCAACATTGATCTGTAGAACAATATCAAGTTATTATCAGGAGCGGCTAGGAATAGCCTAAAGACACTAGATTAAGATGCTTAGAAAGTCATTTATTGCAAAGTTCCCCCTCAGCAATGAAATTCCAAACCACACAAAATTTTGTGTGGTGTTGAGCTGTAGATCACAACACCCTAGAAACTAGCATTGCTAAGTCCACATGTTATATGATATTGCCTGAAATTTAGTTTGATGTATGGGATTGTCCTATTGGTCAACTCTTACTCAAACACCCCAAGCTGCATTATCTAAGCTTCTTACAAAAGAACATGTCCATTGCCCTGTGTCTCTTGTAATACTATTTGAGTAGGACTCCTCCATACATTTTGTTCAAATATTCCTTTGTTAACTATGGATTAATTTCCCAAAGACAGTATTGTTAGATCTGCTTCTCTTTCAAGGGTGCCCTTGGTGCCCTCCCAGACCTTGGCCTTACAAGGAGGTTCTGCAGTCAGCTGCGCCATCTCCCACGGACGGTTTCTACCTACATGTCCCTCCTCTCCACCTTCACTGCATGGGACTGAAGCCGTGTGAAAGTTACTTAGCTCATTGCGGTAACAAAATATCTGACAAGAGTCGCTTAAGGAATAAAAGGTTTTTGGGGGACTCACAGTTTAAAAGGACTCAGCCTGTTATAGTGGAAAAGGCATGGCTGTGGACCTGCTCACATTGGATCCACAGTGAACAAGCAAGGACTGATGAATGCTAGTTCTCAGTGTCATTTGACTTTTTCCCTTTTAATTCAGTTAAGGACCACAGCCCTTGAGATGGTGCCACCTACATTCAGGGTGCACCATCCATCCTCAGTTAAAGCTTTCAGGAAAAGATCTCACACTCATGGCCAGAGGTGTGTCTTCCAGGTGTGTTTAAATCCAGCCAAGTTAACAGTGAAATTAACCATAGCAGTCTAGCCTCTCATCTGTATTACACTCCTACATTTGGTCTTACGCACATCTTAGTATTCACTGGTGTACTTAATTTTCAGTCTTTCCCCAATTATTGTTCTGACTCAAAACATTTAGTCAATTTCATACCGTATATATTCAAATATATTTATATTCTATGTGTGTATGCATGCATATATGTATATGTGTGTGCATGTGTTGTGGAATAGTAGAGGCAAAAATAGGCCTAAACATATTCAAATATTCCAGATTTTAAGAGAGAGAAGCCTAGAGAAGACATTTTTCTCTAGCAAGAAGTATTAGGAATTATAGTGATCTCTTGTTAATTGATTTCTTTGTACCATAACTATGTTGAGAATACAGCTAATATAGTTTATCTAGATATTCCCAATAGTGTTTCAGTGTAGGTTTTATCGCCATCATTTATAGATGATAAAACCAGTATTCAGATGTTAAATAGATATACTTAAGTGAATAGATGAACTTAAGCAAATATGGGTTTCCTGCTAATGTCTTTCATGCCCAGCCCATGGCTAGAAAGATGGCTCAGTGGGTAAGAGCACTTGCTATGCAAGCCTGAGGGCCTGAGAGCCTGAGTTTGATTATCCTTGCACCAAAGTCAAAGACTGGAGATGGCCACTCACACCTATAACCCTACCAGTTCTGTGGTGAGTAGAAAAAGGAGAATGACAGGGCCTCCCTGGCAAACCAGTCAGCTCTAGGTTCAGTCCTTCTCAAAGACAGAAACCCTGGAAGAGCAATGCAAGAGAACAAGAAGCATTCTTGTCCTTCCTCCATGTGCATGGGCCTGGGGCCCACACATCTATAGGCACATGTGCGTGGAGTGAACGTAATTATACCACAACACTATACTCTACACACATGCCAGAACATCTCCAGCCGATGTCTGCTACATAATAATAAGTAATATCTGTCAGCAATAGCAAATGAGTAAATAAGAACATTTCCTTAGCTGTCTGAATAAATGCAGTGTTCTCTCGTTTGTCCAGGAGTTACATCCAGGTATGTTCTTGATCATCTATCAGTAGGAAATGTATTTGTGCACACGGGTCTGTATCCTATGATCTAATGATGCATATCAATCCTGTGGACTTGAACTGGAAAGTGAATTGTATAATGCATCCTTTAGGCATCAACAAATGCAGCAATTCTCTATTGGACCTTAGGACTATTTATTAAATAAAAGACTTTATTGGTTAGCATAACTGGAACATAACTTGTTGTATTCACAGTTCTGTGGGATTTTGCACAGCTGGATGCTTTCTGAAACACAAAACTTTATCAGGATGGTTTTTCCTATACACTACTATTAGCTGTTTACAAATAATTGCCTGCTGCAGGATGGCTGAGGGATTCCAGGGCGGAACTCCGCTATCGAGCATACACAGACCTTGCTTTTCTTCTCTCCAAACGTTGGTGCTGCACTGAGAGTTTATAATTAGGAACCAAGCCAAGCCTGCCAAGAATTTACTTTCAAGATTCCTGCTTTGCTATCTCAGTTGTTTCAAATTGCACACATCCAAGCTATAGAAAACATACTCTCCTAAATGTTCCAATGGCTGATTGTTTTTTCAAATATTTCTGACTTTATGTAGGTGTTTTCAAAGTTAACTAGAAACAACAAAGATGAGGGACTCGAAGAATCGCATTAGTGCCTGTGACCACTCCCAGGGCTTTATTCTCTATGCTTTCTGCTCTTAGCTGCCAATCTTCAGAGTGAGTCTACTTAAACACTGCAGCCTGTTTTTAGGGACATAGATGTTAATCCTTGAAAGCTAAATAAATTACTAGTTATTCTAGTGTATGACTTGATTTTCTGATTCCATACATGTTACAACTATGCTTTTTTAACTTTTATGAGAGAGAGAGAGAGGAGAGAGAGAGAGAGAGAGAGAGAGAGAGAGAGAGAGAGAGAGAGAGAGAGAGAGAGAGAGAGAGAGAGAAAGGCATGCCAGGGCTTCTTGACACTGAAAATGAACTCCAGACACATGAGCCAATTGATACATCTGGCTTTTGTGGGTTCTGGGGAATCAAACAAGGTCATTGGGTTTAACAAGGAAGTGATTTTAACCACTTAGCCATCCCTCCAGCCCCTATAGTTTGATTTTGATATATATTTTAGACTCCTATCATGACTTCTCTTATGTCGGGAAGGAGTGTGTATTCCTGTTTCATTTATAATGAATCTTTAGTTTTGCAAGATTAGATGACATGATGAAGATCCCCTGAGGCATTAAAGGGTTGGAATCTAAGCCCATTAATTTCTGAAGATTAGACAATTCAGTAGATGTTGGTCATTACACCAAGTATAGAAAAGAAAAAGAAAACATAAAACACACATTTTAGTTGCAGGCATATAAAAAGACAGCCTTTCCTCCGTAGCCACAATGTATGAACCTAGCTTACATGCACAGTAATGGAATGGTCAGTGACAAAGGTAATCTGATTATGAAGTACATCTCATTTCTTTGTGTCAGAAACTCACAGTACAAACCTCAAATTTTATTAGAAATTTTGTAGCATCTGTGATTCATTTTGAAAGCCTGTTGGCTTTCCTCATCTCACCACAAAGATGCATCCATCCTGTAGATCCAAGTTCTCACGTGGACAAGTTGCTGTCCGAAACCCTATCTTGGCTGTGGTCTCAAGCCTCTTCCCAATAACCCAACAGTTTATGGGTGCTGGGGATATGACTGCCTGAAGACTACAAGAATGATGATTGGGTAGAGATACCCAAGAATGTTCACTGCTACCTTCTGTCATCCTTCCTCCTATGTAACTCCTAATGTCTATGACCTGTCATCTCTGCTTTCCTATATTGAAAACAAACAAAAGAGAATCTGTGAAAACTTAGGTAGGATAGACTGCTGCTTTTTTTCTCATACTAAAATTATTTGTAATTACCAACACTTTATACAATTCTACATAATTTTCTATTGTCTTTCCTCCTCTTCCTTTTCTCAATTCTTCCAGTCCTGTCTACAATAAAGGTCAAAGTGAACATATCACAATACATGGTCCTGTTTCACCTTCCTTCTTGATTCTTTTCTCCATAAGAACAAATGAAAGCAAGGTAACAAATTGTTTTGTCAATTATGTCAGGTGGGATTGTATTTTCTATCACAGAACACATTGTGTAAAATCATGCCATTCTGAGACGCAGAGAATGTGTGTCTCTGAAAACCTCCACTTTATTCTTGTCTACTGTCATAGTCAGGCACACGCTGCTGGGATGAATCTCCAAACCAGGCATGATTTGGGGAAGAAAATATTTATTGAACAGACCCAGGGGAAGTTAAGGAAAGGCTGGCTCCCTTTCACAGAAGCAAGCAGAGAGAGACAGACAGAAGCCCACCACCAGCACCAAGCAAGCACACTGTAACACACTGATTCACAAAATGCAGATCTCCAGACCAGGGTTCTGGCTCTTCTTTTGCATATCTATCCTTAGTATTTTACATCCAAATTAGAAAGGGTCAGTCCCCTGGAGGCTAGGCCAAAGTGGTACTTCCTCTAGCCAGAAGCCTGGAGACAATTAATAATTTTAATAAATCCTTAATTCTTTTGGGGGACATTATTCAAACTACCACATCTACAAATCAGTCTTGCGTTCAGGTTGACTCTTCCCAAGTGCTATAATGGTCAGCACTGTGTGTCAGACTTTACTTTCTCAGATTCCACAGCTGGAGTGATGCATATAGATGTAGACATGAGTAGATATCAATGATGAGAATCCAACTACACCAGAGAATCAGAGGCATAGATAATGTTCCAATAACAATGCATCCCATAGAGTGGGCTTCATTACATACTTCATGAATACACAAAAAAGGCCACATTGAATTCTTAATCATGGGAAACTCTTTATTATTTCTTGTCTTGTGAATGTAATTTGAGACCAAACCTGGAGTCAGCTGTTGTTACCCATTTACTGAAACATCCTTTACAGTTGAGCAGATTTTGACTTCTTCACATGAGCTGGCCAATTCAGTACCCTGTGGGCATGTGTTTCAGCAAAAGAGAAGGAAATATGGTTTTCTTATTTTGAGGAATTTGGTTTTGTGTTTTGACATTGTTAAGAATTGAACTCAGGGCTTTACATCTACTGGCCAAGGACTAGACTGCTTGTTTTCCTTTTTGTTTATTTTGAGGTAGAGTCTCACTAACTTGCTAAGGCAGGCCTTGAAATCATTCTAGTCCAGGCAGTCTTTGAACTTGAGACCCTTCTGCCCCTGTCTCCAGAGTGGCTGAGACAACAAACCTGGGCAAAATGTCTAGCTGGGAAAAATGATTTAAAATTAAACCCATCCATCTTATGTTGGATATACTATAAACAACAAGGGCCCTGAAATCCCGCATAACTGCTCTAAGTGAATATTGACTCCATTTTAATTACTTGTAATTTAAAGAACCTACCATGATGGGTCTGTTTGAGAAAACCTGAGATTGAATTATTCCACATATTGCCTTGAGTTGAAAACTCCCTTCGCTCACCCATTCATTTTATACTAACTGAACACTTTTTCATCCAGAGTGGAAAGACTTGAATGCTAATGGAAGGTTCATTATCCCTACTGCATAGCCAAAGTTTCCACCTTCAGAACCACACTAGAACACCTTTCCAAGTCGTCATTCACCTCCAAGGAGGACCTGAAGCTAGCAGTGCTCCAAAGAGAAACAAGCAGGGGAGTTTCATCATCTATTTTGAAGAGACACTTCCCTTTTCTCTTTGATTTTCTTCCTGCGTCTTGCTAAGTAAAATTAAGGAGCCCTTAATGTCCCATATACAACGGGGGTTCCAAATCCTCCTCAAAAGAAGAGAATTCCTTTGCCACTGTCCTGAAGTCTGACTTGCTAAGACTGAGAAATGGCCCTCTCTTGTCATTTTTCCCTGTCTGCTTTCTGTTCCAAGATGGAAAAGCCAGGTAGCATCAGCCTTCAATATTTTGTAACAAATGCACGATAAGAACCCTAGAAATGGCACACACTGCGAGCTGGTGGACTGGTGACGAGCTTCATAAACATTTATTTCCCCAAACAGGAGAATCGTAAAGCCCCTGCTCGCTAAACTGGGCAGCACTAATCGAATTTCATTACTTAACATGGAACAATGGGGCTGGGCGGCCATTAAGGCTGTCTAAGCGATAATTTCTCAGGACAAATAGCCAAGGAAAGGGGAGCGAAATGGGGGTGAAGGTGCCACAGTCGCCGGGCAGAGGATGGTCTGCCATCCAGGCAGCCCCCGGCCTGTGCAGCACAGAAAGGGTCGGGAAGGAACCCCAAAAGCCTGTGCCTGCTTCAGAGCCTCATTTATTTTTATTAAGAGCAGATGGAGGCGAAGTCCTCCGAGCACTTTATTAGCACACCACCATCACTGAGTAGCAGCCAGTGGAGCACAGAATGGAGGTTTCTGCCCATCTGTTCATTCGCTCTCCCCACCTCTCCCAAGACAGAGTGAGCGACTGTAGCCTGAGCATAAACGGATATAATTAAAGGCTGAAATGTATTACAAGACAGTACTTACACATAGATGGGATAATACAAGTAAGAGTAAATCCTGCCAGAGCTAAATGTAGTCTATATGTACCATGTATATGTCATTACCACATTGTACAGGTTAATAAGAATTTAAATAAATTACTAAATTACTAGGATCTATGAACATATCTCAAAATATTTCTTTTGCTTTGTTTTTTTTTTCTGTTTTATAATCTTTTTTATTTTTCAAGGAGATTCTCTCCCCTTGTAGGCATTTTATAAGCTTGAGATGCTCTGGTTATTCAACTGAATGAAATATCAGGTGAATATGAGATAATTTTTCATCTTCAGAAATTTTCTGCTGTGTTTCTATGACTGGCCAACTGTATGTGCACGTTAGTCTAAGAAAAATTATAAAATTAAAGATTTTAATATTTTTTCAGAATACAAATTCCTTCATTTTACACAGTTAATTTCTAGGCAGTATATCATAGTCAATATATTGCCCAGAGTAACAGTGTTAATAGAGTTTTGTATCTCACCAAAGACTATACATAAAATATCATACAAAGGATATATGAAAAAACTATATCACACTGTGACATCCATGTAGG